>JAXGGS010037889.1:6102-17730 GCA_035585475.1 Armandia brevis | reverse complement strand
GCTTGTTTAGGTGTGGTGAGCGCTTGGGTTATATAATTTATATACCGCAGTCTATAAAGAGTTTACCTGTTACCCGATCATTTGTTTACCGCATCGCAGCCACATGATTGTCCCATTTAGTTCTCTTGATTACCACGGCCTGCTCTTCGGTTTGTTTACGCGCTCCGTACCGTCAAACTTTGCTGCGTCACGATGTGTACTCTGTATGTATGTATATATATATATGAGATAGGTTTTTACTAATCGATAAACTTCCTATTTGGGATGACCGACAAATCCTGGCTTGTAATCCGTCACGTTAGGGGACGGTTAATCATCATCGCCACTTCATCTATAGGCATCGCTCAGTGACAATTGAAAAGTTTCCTCATGATGACAACATCGATGAAATACTTTGAATCTTTGTGTTCCTTAAACTGCCAGTCACAGTATATACTACAAGTCCGATCATTATCAGGCCACATTATTATCAGAACAATTGAGACCGGGGTAATTGCAGTGTGGTCACAATATTCGTTGTCGACTCATAAACCGTTTGAACAGAATATTTAAATTTAATTCACTCGATATTACAGGCTCTGATGGACCCGGCGGGCCGTGGACCGCCGCCTGACAGCATGAAGAACGATTTCCAGAGCGCCAGGAAGAGGAACCTCCACTCCTGGGCCGAGTGGAGAACGCTCGTCAATGAACAGCTCGTCGACGCCATGCAGACCGGGCAATCAATACCGGAAACCATCATCCCCTTGGAAACGTACATATGCGGAAATCAGCCGATGAGACACCCCACTCAGAACCCCAAAACCCTTCTGACTTACTCAGCCTCCGAGGATACATCGACAAATCTGAAACGGAAACACTTCATCAGTTACGGAATCCCGCGTGCACATCTCGACCCCAAGCAAGAGGGGATGTCGGTGCTTAACAGTCGATTAAAAGCATCGGGAGGCAGCCAGCTGGGTTACGCGGATGACACGACTATCCAGCGAAACAGATCGGAGCGACACGAGAGGGATTACGAGCCGAGACCGGAGAGAAGGAGCGCCAGTCCCCGCCAGCACAAGAGCATGTGGGACCTGAGCTCGGGCTTCGAGGAGCCGGAGTTCGAACCGTCGTCTGCCACCAATCTGAGATCGCAGCGAAAAGCTCTCCCTCGTACATCTTTCCACAAGAAACAGCTTCCCCGACAAAACTTCCAGCTGGACGGACTGTGAAGACGACATGCCCACGCAAGTAGCATGGGTGACAGTTGGGAGTAGTGGACGAGTGGTAAACACTGTTTATAGGAGGGCGGTGGTTTGCAATACAAATACAAACTTGCCAGTTCGTGACACGGGTGGAAGAGTCATAACGTGGCGACAAAAACTGTTAAAATGGCTGAAACCTCACCCCGCTTGGCTATCGCGGTAAATCATCTGACATGATGTACAATGTTTAAGTTATCATTTTATTTTGTTTAGTATTAAGCTTTATATGGCATTACGTTTGCTAGAAAGGGTACAAGTTTGAGGAGTGAAAACTCGGCGGGTGTAATGTCTGAACTATATAGCTGCTATGACCTAACAATCTCTTGTTGGTGTAAATGTCGACTAAGCCTTATCGGTTGTAAACATAAAAAGACGTAGCTGGTTTAAAGTTATTTATTCAACATCTTTTAATAATTCAGTACACAAAAAGTCTGAATATATTGTTAACAAATGTACGTATAATTTATAGATCAAAGGATTTGACCATTAGGGAACACTTTGAGTATGTATACTGCTTGACAACGGTATGTGAACCTCAATCAGACTTACTCCAATGTTCTAGGATATGCTAAAGCATTGCATTTTACAGATATACCTTTTATCTTGCGTCATCATAGGTGCACATGAATAAGGCTTCAGTATAAAAGGATAATTATGCACATAATGCGTTATCAGTGGTGAATCAGAGGTAACACTTAGTCATGGGAAAGTGTATCTAACTAGACGAAAGTAGGTCACTTAGTTTCGACAGCTTTAACACATTCTATCAAGCTGAACTTGGTCTGTGCGGGCAATATAGTTAAATCTGAAACGAAACGTTTCTCGATGTTGAACATAGCAATGAAAATCTTCATTCTAATCGGCATTGTATTAAGTCTGAAATTAATCAATCATTTTCATAAAGTTTCTAACTAGCCGTTAGTTTAAATATAGCATGTTTATGCTGAAACAAAATACTATATATTACGGGACAAATGTTTGAGTTTCATTCATATTTCTGATGAGTTTCGTAAGAAATAATCAGCTTCTAGTTATACACGTTTAATATTTTAATGTATATTCTAAACCAAGTGATTGGATATCGATATTATAAAGGCTGGTCCTTCAGTTATAAATATCATCACTGAGCATGGGTAAAACACGTGCATATTGTACAATATGCAAAACATTTGCATAGTCATAGATTATTATTGAAAGCAGGTAACATATTAGAATTTGGTGAGGAAAAGGGTTGTCACGATGTTGAATGTAGCGTAAGAGAAGTGTAGTTTTGTTAATCAAGAAATAAAACTATACGACAATTATCGAAACATGTTTGTTTTGGTTTCTTTGCAATAACGGTATCTTATCACATATTTTGCGATGATCATTCATCTGACTGTCTGTTTAGACATTATATTATATGTCTCATCGGCCAATTAACTATCATGTCGATGATGAGATTGAAGAAGCTTACATAAGTAGTATCTAAAATACACCAACGAGTTTCGATTCAATCAAAAAGTAATTTCTATAGAGAGACATATCCGGAACGTACGGGTCAGTCTTCGGCTAAAGGAGGTTTGAATGGGCATGTATTTATTACAGAGTAGTAAAGAATCTCATAATTTCCCGCCGCACCAACTGAAAGTAGTTGGTATATTACACAGTCGGTTAATGGAAGCGCGACATCCTGGAAAACGCACTTGGTATGCGACTAACCAAGCCTTTCAACTTTGTTATCAAATATTTTGGAGGACAAAAGATAATGATTTAATCAGAGGACATTTCTTACGTACCGATGGAAGAATTCTCAAACTCGTATCATAATGTAAAAGAGCCTGGCGTGTATCAATTCATGTATTAAATCTATATCTATCGTACGATATGACTATGGAAAATGATTGTTCATTTCATTGGATAATTATCGTTTTCTTTCGCATACAAACCGTCTTCGGTTTCAACCCAATACAGAATATGTGGCCCCTCCCAATTTTACAAAGGCAACATCTGCACTTCCCATCTTCACACACTCAGCGACCGGAAGAGAGAGAAAGAGGGCGGAGGGGGAGGGGGGGTGCCATCAACGCTAATGCAATGCGGAATAAATGACTATGAAGGATTAAATCGATCCAGTTCAATTTACTTACTTGGTTAATATGAGGAAGGTAGATAGAAATCTCCTGTTTTTAAATGTTAAGATCATGGCTTTTGGGAAGATTCAACAAATTAGTTTATTAATATATTATAATTATGAATCATTTATTACTTGAAGCCCCCAATCTGACATCACACATTCTTGTACATTTCCTTCTTTAAAAATGCTGTATTCAGGCGAATAATTCTAGTTGTTCATATCTATTCAAACATCACGAGTTTTGTATTATGTGCCGTCATTCAAGGTTAGGGTTAGGCGTGAACATACCAGCATATAAAACATCGGTGCAGCTACTCGCCATGCCTGAATTATTCCGATTATGGAAGTGCGCATTTTTCAAATTTCTATCCTCTAAACGTTAAATGATTTAGCAAATATTAAGTGTCAGGAGCTACTTAAAAGATGATCTCGCAAGATTTCCACAAACGTCGTACAGATTTGGAAATAGCGATATAAGTTCTTTTAGATACAATGTGTTTTATGATATCTTTATTTCGCCAGAGAATGTAATGGTTTGCATCATCGATCGCAGTTTTCAGATCGAAAGCACTTTACAAGAAACATCAGACTCGGAGATTGTGTACCCGCCCATGTCCTCACGTAGAGACGCGCCCTTACTAAGGTCACCCCTCAGTGATTCTATGACAAATGGACGGCGGAAAGAAGCCGCGTTCACCGACGAGACTCTGATCGAACGTATCACGAAGGGCGAGGCCAGTCAGGTGGTCCCTCCCTTCTCTAAACACGACCCGGCTGTGAATAGAAAGCTCACCTTACACAACGCAATATATAACAGCGCAGTGAGTCAGATACAGGTGAATTTATTAATGATGATATATGCCCTCCTGTGACGGGGGATAACTAGTAGGCAAGTGGACAGACAGCGACGTATAACTATGGATTACAGGTACGAGGATGATTACCGGAGGGAGAGACCGAGGAAAAGGAATAAGAACTTTGAATATTTGCCGCACGGGAAAGACCATGTTTTACAGAGGAGGGTTATACACTCCGAGAGTGGATCTGACGGGGTTAGGGGACGCCGGGCGCTCTCTCCGGAGAGGCGACACGACCGGTACGTCGAGGAGAGATACGAACCGGCTCACCACCACATGAGGGAGGTTTACAGGGAGGAGAGAGCACCGAGGGAGAGGTCCCCCAGGAGAAGGCCACCTCACATAGTGAACGGATACGCGCAGCCGGGGCCGATGATGATGCCTCAGCACCATCCCCATCACCCGCCGCCCCACCCTCCGATGCCCCGGCAGAGGGTGGAGTACCCCGTCCCTTACCCCGTCCCAGTACCGGTGTACAGGAGTCAGCATAACGGCGGAGAAGTGTACCAGAGCGCCGCTATGTTCGGACAGCCTCCGCAACCACAGATGGGTGGCAATGTTAACGGTTTCTTTGGATAATTCTGACTCGCTTACTAAATCGGACCTAAGACAGGCGTGTTCGGTTTGGTTCATGGAAACATTTTAAGTGTTTATATAGCGTACTTGCAAAATTGCTCACTCCAGGCTTTCATAATAATTTAATATTATTCGAATTTTGAATCATCAGGATATACATTCAAAGTAGTCATATTTGCTTAATTTTGAAAATGAACTACATATTCATAAATCAAATTGAAATTGCACATTTTATTCCAATATTTTGTAATTCAGTACCGAGTAAAAGTGTCTATGCTTTATTTTCGACCGAATTGTATCATCTTCCTGGATCGTGGAGGATTGTACATATGCATCATATGTATGTCGTGCAAGACGTTTACAAAAATCTACCCACTGATGAGATGTGTGAAGGGTTTTTTCAATTAAAACTTGATCAGAGCTTGGATGAATGCTCATCAACGGTAGGACATGCTAGCCGTCCAATTTAGTTTTAAAACATCTTCATGTGCTATATATTTGTATATATTATGGCCCACATCAGCTACAAGAACCATAATCTAGATCACTATGTTTTTATGGACTAAAGGGACGTCTTGAATTGGATAAGGATACATGTAAAGCCAAACGTGCAATATTTTTATATATCTTACTGCTATGAGTATCTGAAATTCAGACATTTAGTGGAAAAAGTAAATTTTGTCATAACAATGTAACAGTTTATTTCATGCAATCGTGTATATGTAACTACTGTACGTATCCGTCTTTAATTGAACAGTATCTATTCACTAAATATAACTTTTCTCCATATATATATAATGTGCATAATTTGAAACAAACGGTAAAGAACATTGATAGCTGTCACTTTTCCGACAAGATGTGGAATTAGATGCCAAATAGATTTTTACATAATTATATACATTGTATATGGATATTATATACCTGTGCAAATTTGATAGAAGACATAACTTGATCGATGATCATATGTGCGTCACACTCGACTGACGTCTTAACTAATAGGCTAGATATATGTTTTCATCTTAATATCTCTGGACAGAAACCATTCACCGCTGTGTAAATCCATTCACTAAGTACAGCACTAACATCAATCGAATGAATATAATGGTGATCATTAGATGAATAAGGTTATATAGCACAGAGAACGATTGCCACGTTAATTAACACCCTTCTAGTCACCTGTGAATGTCATCTCTATGTAAATTACAACCAATTACACGTTGAAACCTAATATCTGTGCATACTAATCATTTTGTATAGAATTATTTATCGAAGGTTATATTGGCCTTCAGCAGACCTAACACTTCGGAAATATGTTTATATATATATTGTATGTTAACTAGTTGCCGTATCGTTACTATGCACATCGGAATAAATGAGGCTATTTCAGCTTTTAGTCAATATCGATTCAAACGAAGTTTTATTATTATTATTAAAATGTTATATTACCGTTTCACAGTTTTAAAGGCAAAAGTACAGAATGTGCATATTGTGTTAATTATATGTGGACATAGCTCCGGATACAAGGTAAAGGTGCACCTGCTCATGCAGTATTTTTTCAATATAAGTTTATTTCAATAGGCAAAGTACAATTTACAAAAGTCGTGGGTACGAATATATGCTCCTAGTACCCACGATTTTTAATGAATGGTTACTACATTGTGTTAATAATAAAAGTTGACAAGCGTAAAACCTCTGTCATACATTATGTTTATTATATGTATAAAGTTGTGGCTGCAAGACTGACAGGATACTTTAAGTGCACGTGAATTTTACCACACCCATGTGCGCGTCTATCCTAGGTCGCCTCATCTAACCACCAGGTACATTCAGTACACGGCCGCGCAGTATTTAGACTTACAGCTTTAAGGTTGGGTGTTTAATCAAGCACGATTGGTTTTAAAAGGACGAAAAAACTAATTTTGCGCACTATTGTTTGTCCTATCTATTAACATCCGTGTAATAACAGTTGCCCCGAAAGAATATTATACTTATCATACATCCGATCATAAAACACTTTGATGTATAATGGTATACGCAAACGTGGGAATATGCCGTAACACAGGATAGCAATATCAATACACACGTGTATATGTTGTTTAGCTATAAAACTAACGTCTACTGTCGTTGAGGTTTGCTCGGTCATGCTCGAGCTATTTTAGGAGTTTTGAAACTGGCTTGGAAGATTGTATAAGCAAATATTATATACATAATATGTAACTGACGATGTATCATGAATATTATAAAAATCGTTGAACATATTTTTGCGATTTTAGATATATAAATATAAAAATGTGCATATTCGTACCTCGATTGTTTAGCTCAACAATGGAAAAACAATCACGCATATTAAGAATATTCATGTCAACAGCACTTTCTAGATGTATATCGATAATCAAAGTAATGAAACACAAGGAATTAATGTTTTATTAACGCACACAATTAATTCAGAACAGACGCGACATATATCGTACTACATACTGATACTGATACTACTTGGGCAGTTATTATTCAGGTTGCATACTGGTAGAATATCTTGTATTTATTTATTTATTGGAAACCATCCAAACCAATATCATAACATGGCGGTGGACGGTAACTACGAATACAAATATTAATCACATGATACCAAATATGATTTTTTAAATATATTCATACATGCGCACACTGGATATAAATATATTTAAACAAGAGTCATGCTATGAAATAATAAAACAACCAATTGTCGCGGTTGTTGCTTGTTTACTTGTTAGTATAATAATGCTAGTGTAATATCAATCATGTATCATAATATTCAGAGCGATTCGGAGGGATATTAATATTCGTAAGTAACACCGGTAACAATCTCGATAAACAATCATTTATAGTATGTTTATTGACAAAATATTTTTGAAGAAGAACAAATTATACTGAGCTGGCCAATTCACATACATTCTATCATTGGTATAGTGTATACAGCAATTATATAATAGGTGAATTACACAATTACAACCTCTTAATTATACGGTTGCTAGGGGCCGTGTAGTGACATCGGCGAAACTATTGTCCCGTCATTACTGACCATCTGCCGAAATGTCGTGTAGAGAGAAAACACACATTGTCACCGAAAACAACATTCACCCGCCGAATTCTGCTGTCGTCTGCGTCAGCTCGAAATATCACCAAATCATCGCGTAACACCTGGAAATAGATGTGGCGGTATTTTGTACGATGGGCTACTTGTTTAGAACGCTGAAAATTCGCGAAATGCTCTGATAAACTGTGGATATAAGCTGTTTCTGACAAACAGTGGTAGAAAAAAAATTCGTTTCTTGGCATTTCCTAGGAATTTAGCGGATTGTCGCGCATGATCAGAACAAGATGGCTTTGTTCGGGCGAAAGAAAAAGGACAAGGAGGGCAAGAAAAAGAAACAATTGAAGAGTTCGATGCGCAAGAAAAACAAGTCTGGAAGGTATAGTTACATTTCATGTTGGAAGTTCGATTGACTTAGTTTGACTAGTTCATTTCAGTTTTTCCAGGCATATGCTCAAATACTGTTAGTCTGCGGGTGTGTTGAGTAAGTGTACTAGGTAAAACAATTTAAACAGACTATTAAAACAATCCATTCCAAGGAAGTCCACATAGTTAAATGTAATTTTGTCCAACTCGCTGGGATGGACAGACGCACTGTATGAGCTGTACTGATATTAGCTACACTGCGACAAGTTGATTAAAACTATAAAGATGTGGAAGTCAAGGGTAATGGTGAATTAATATTACTGTCAGTTTAAGTAGGTAGTGAAAGAACAGCGCACAGGACAGTTCTAACCGCTAGTCTCTATAGTGAGTATCCATGTATCTATTTGTCTGTTGTTGTTTAATTCATTTTGTTGAATCTTGACTTTATATTTTTAGAGCGGCGGTTGTATCGACACCAGTCCACTACCGCAGCCACAGCATTCGATCCCGGAAATCCACCAGAGCCCGGCGTAAGCGCGGGCGGGGCAACATCATCCCCAACTCTGATCAGACATCGGATGGTTACCATGGCAACCAGGGAGGACGACCCATGAGGCGAGAGGCAGAGCGAATGATTATGGGAGGAGGTGGCAAACCCGTGCTCAGAGCCCCGGGGGCCCCTGTCTCTACCCCCGGGCCTCCGCCGCCACCGCCGCCCCCTCCCCTCGGGGGGATAACACGTCACCGCTCTAACAGACAAACTCCGGGGGTGAGGAGAAAGGGGAGCAGCACCAGCGGCGGGGGCTTCTCCACAGCTACCCGCGAGCGCAACAGAGCGACAGCTCGCCTGGAAAACCTGGGCAGGTCGGGCAGACAGCGCACCCCCTCCGACATCAGGGAATGGCTAAAGTGGAGGGTCAAGGTTAATGAACAACTAACGTCGTATGTTCTCAAGGACAAAGAGGACGCGGGAAACCTTCAGATAAACGCGTTCCCTGGTAACATCCAGGACGATTGTCTGAACGCCATCTTCTATCACGCGCACAGGAAAGAGAAGCCCGAGACGTCACTCGATAATCTCTCCTACATCACCTACGGGATACCGCGGGTAACACTCGGCCCTAGAGCACCCAGGGAGACAGCTTCAGCCACAGTATCAGACCAGCCACCCGTCGACTATGATGCTGAATCCTCGGACACGGACAGACCTCGCTCTAACCTCCGTCCACGACCCAGCCTCCTCAGGAGGACCGCCATTGAGGAGATCGAGCGCAACTTACGCGCTAAACTGAGGAGGAATCGTTCGCCGATGATGAGCGGGAGGAATGGCGGGAAGAACCCGGATTACGCCGACCCGAGGGTTATGTTGCAGGGGCAAGAGGCGCCAGCACGCGCTGATGTCCGCGAGGAGCCACCAGCGCCGAGGGGAGGGGTGAGAGAGTTCCGGCCCCCTCCACCCTCCCTCCTTTGTGCCCCCCGCCCTCCGGTACCAGGAGGTGTGCCCACCGTCCTCTGTAGCATCGCCGATATCCGGCGTCCCCGGCTGAGCCCCTGTGGTAAAATAGGTCAAGGATCTAGGCCGTGCTTCCGGCTACCCTCACGACCGTCTAACCACTTCGGACCTGTCTTCCGGGCTCCCATACCACCAGCACAGAGACTGATACTGAACCGTAACCCGGGCGCTAGGGTGGAGGGGCACGTCAATCCCCTCTACGAACATCCCACCCAGCTTCGCCCCCCGCAGGGAAACAGAACCAACAACGTGGATTACAGAAGTGTATTAAAGAGGACCAACTCAGAGATGCTGTTGCCATTCAGGAAGTGAACCATTTGCACACCATCGAAATGCTGACTAATTGTCGTATCCGACTGAGTGCATTGATTTACTTTTGAAAGATTGACTATAACAAAAGAAATAAGAATTAAGCTAAGATTTTTTTCGTCGGTATGAAGAACGTTGGTTAATTAACGAGCTATGTACAAACCATTCAATTGGTTGATGAGCAATTCATCGCATATTTTTCACCGGTAAGAGAAATGTCAAAGTAAATACATTTACAGAATGATAAATTGTGGATAAGATGATATCAACATTGCCTCTTTGAATATGGATTTTATCAACTTTCCTTATCTTGAGACCGTGTGTCCTATGTATCTGTTAATCAGAATATACTCTGTGTCTCTAAGTCTATAAGATATGAATTTGTCTCATATTCTAAAGAACAATTTCCGGTTTAGTTGTAATACCATATGAAGTCGTATAATTAACAGTGCATACATGTTACAGTAACCTTGGGAAAAAAACTACAAAGCTACAAAGAATCTACACACAGCTCTTATTTAAAATCCACTATTTATCTTTCATATGGAACTGCATGAACTTGGCATACTATTACACTTTTCTGTCTAGTCAAATAAGCATTCAAAAAGTTACCGGGGATTTCCCGATAAGCCTGCCTTATTTTTCCCGATTCGTGCTCTTTATATTCATTTTAAAATAACCACTGCAAACGTCACCTTTTACGTGTAAACAAACTGTTCAGTCATGTTCATGGTCTGAATATCAAATCTCAGATCTTGAATAACCAGGAAGATGGCTTGCCACAGCGCAAGCATTTAGTATCTAGTCGTGCTAGGACATGTCACGTTTACCCCTGTTTGAGACTGTCACCAAGCACATATTGAATATTATTTTGGAACAACATATCGCGTAATAAGGTCGGGTCGGCTCACGTGACCGATTTTCACCTGAACGAGGGGCGAGTGCTGCTGGTGATAGCTGCAGTAAATTTGACATTTAAGGATTTTCAGACCTGCCACAAGGTTATAATTATTATGCTATCCCCAGACACTACCCTCGCCTGGGCGCTTTTTGTCTCCAGCTTTTTGATGACCTCCATCTCTGTCATATCTGCCCAGAGTGGAGAATCTGAGGATTATAAAGTTTGTTTTAACAAGGACCCCGCCTCCTTAGAGGCTGCTATAGGTAATCTCACTGAAGCGTTGTCACATGAGATGATAGATTTTACGCTTATTGTGGATGTTTCGGGAAGCATCTCCGTCGATGACTTCAGGCAGGTAAAAGATGTTATGCTACATATGATGGAGTATGCAGCCCTAAAGTGCAACATGTTCGTTCACCCGGATTACGCTCACGTGGAGATTATCACATTTGATGAGGAGGCTGAACTCGTGGTTAAAAACCTCACCATGAAAGAACACGTGCACGCATGTGAGTTCTTTGAAATCATAGGCCAACTGAAACATCCTCAACGTAACGGCAGGACGTTCATCAGCAAGGCAATGCATGCGGCTCTCAATCAGTTCCGTTTGTCGGAACGTCCTGTAGATCATAGAGTTGTGGTCATCATCACTGACGGAGAATTTAACGACGAT
>JAXGGS010037779.1:0-23873 GCA_035585475.1 Armandia brevis | reverse complement strand
GGGACCGAGAGAAGATAGCACATCCGGTCTGTGCGGCTATCAGGGACCGAGAGAAGATAGCACATCCGGTCTGTGCGACTATCAGGGACCGAGAGAAGATAGCACATCCGGTCTGTGCGGCTATCAGGGACCAAGAGAAGAAAGAAGGCTGGGTCTTTGCGGATCTCGGGGACCGAGAGAAGAAAGAAGGCCAGGTCTTGACGGCTCCCGGGGACCTAGTGGAGGTAGCAGGGGAGGTAGCAGGGGCCTGAACAAGTATCGAGGTAGAAGAGAAGTTAACAGAGATCCGAGGGTCAGATTGAATCACGGCAGAAACTACCATGTACAGAGGCGCAACACGTCCAACCGCAGTAACGTCAACACCCAGCACTATGACGTCGATAGACAGGTGTACGTGCGGAACCTGAACCCTGACGTCAAGTGTGACGGTGACCTTGAGACGACCTTTAACCAGTTCGGCGCCGTGCAGAAGATTAAGGTGATGAGGCACAGGAGGTCGGCGATCATCACCTACACAACCCCTGAAGCTGCCACCAAAGTAAGTAAAATATTCACATTATACATTAATATCCCTAGCAAATGGGTACTGAAACCCAATCATGTATACGATGTCTAAATTACATCTGTTATAAAAAATTCCTAATGGCTACGGCCAATTTCGTCCGACTGTTTAAATCAATACGGGGATTCTATGGAGCTTTAATGGTTTACATTAAATTAATATCTGAATTAGTTAGACCTGATAGTAATAGTGACATTCGAGTAACATGGTAATGTAATATTTCCAGTCTATCGGTCATTATTTGCAGTTTCCTGGAAAGCATAACCATTACTTACCATTTCTGTTACAGGTCATTTGTATGAAAAGTTTGATGTTAGGAGAGAAAACCATCGACGTTGGTGCCCTGCACCCTCTCAAATCTATGGTCACCAACAACTGTGTGTTACTTGTCGGTAACCTGCCCGCCACGGCTACTGATGCTGACATTGAGACGGTCTTACAGGAGTTCACCACCGTCCGAGACATCAGACTTAACACTGACGGAGGATTCGCTCTCGTCGAGGTGGAAGAAAAAGACATCGAGATAATTCTTAACGCCGCTCCTCATTTCGTGCGCGACCGGCACGAGTTAGATATACAGAAAATCTGACGTGTTTCCGGTCTGCTGAATTATCGGCATCGAATCATATATATGTGTATTTAATATTCGAGTAATTTAAAGTTGAACCACAATGTTCTCAGTGGATCTAAGTTTCTCCAGATTGGCCTAGACTCTTACTGGAATCAGACCATTTCTTTTGCTTCCTTGGCCGATTGGACGTTTGTTTCGTGGGCGTTCTCTGTGTACCTTGGAATTTAATACACGGATTTCATTTCGAAATTTAAAATATTCATGCATGGTGCATCGTAATTGTACGTTTTATTGATTTTTTTATAGCTGGTTGTGTCTTAGATACAAAAATATTTGTATGAAATCGGTCGTTTTTTATTACTCAATATATAATTCAGCATATGCTATATAAAAGTATAATAAAATCTGAAAATCTAAACATTCACTTACCATTCTGTGATACAATTCTGTCACAACTGTGTGAATTAAGAAGTGTTTGCATAGAAGAGAACATTTCACTTATTGACTCTCTTGCATCCGTAATTCTACGGTCATCAAAACGGGTTACGTTATAGTTTCTAATGTCCATGCGGGAATACTAAAAGGAAATTAAAAATGCCATAATTAAAAAATGAACATCACATGTATTGATCTGGTTAGTCACCTTATGAAATGTAATAGTATCGATTACTGTTGGAACATATAGGTTTAAGTTTTAGCATATTATATATGTGCTTGCAATGGTAATCAAATTTAATGTCTCATATCTTTGAATGAACTAACGTTAATCCTTTCCCTGTCTGTACTTGTGTTGAGTAGCTTCAGAACTTCACGCTTCTGTTGCTGATGGTGTTGTCGGTGCTCAAAGACGTGCGTCTCAAAATCATCGCGTTCTTTAGTAAAGTTGTCAACTATTCCATTTAACTGGAAAGTAATGGACATAGTCTATCGTTTGTTCTTAGTCTAATTATTATAAGTTAGACGTTATACACGGGGTTTATCCATGATTTTAAACAATTGAATTACCGATGGGTATCTCATACCATACTCAGTCAATTTGCGTTGAGGAGACAGAAAATTTCATTCTAGAACTTAGAAGTAGATAATTATCAATTTACCCTTTTCCCGTAGACGTCGATGATTATTCGGATATCTCTGATTTCATCCGCCGTGTTTTGAGAACGTTTTCTCACTTCCAGTAGCGACTCGGTGACATCTCGTTTATCCACCTGCGTCCCTCCGTCTTGAAACCTCTTGTCCTTTTCGTGATTATCTTTGTCCACTGCGTCCTGATCAGGGATGTCGTGTGGGGCAGATGTACAGATGCTTCTATTACAGGAGTCACAAAACCAGTCCGCTATCTGAAAGTACCGATGAATCACTGACAGTTTCTTTGTTTCGGGATTGCAGGTATTATTAATTCTAAATACCGATACACACGTGTGAACACGATTTACCAGGCATTTTTATGGACAAAACATGCCATTAGAAGTTAAATTGTAGCAAAGCACCTACAATATTCCCACATCTTCTAGACGAAACATCACATTGATTTCATAATATTAAAGTAACCCATATTTTAACCTGAATTTATGTTTGTAGCAAGACACCTACAATATTCCCACATCTCCTAGTAGGAACATCACATTGGTTTTAAAATATTAAAGTAACCCATATTTTAACATTATATTTTTAGTGGACAATGTTCATGGGGAAGGATACTGATTACGCTTCTTGTTTAAAAACAGTTATCTTCAGGTTTATTTAAGAAAGGTTGACCCACCTGTCGGTTTTCTGTCGAGATAACAGCCTCGGATACCAAATGCAAACCATTTCGGTCGCTATGTCGACATTTCTGGGGACCGTGGTTTTCTGAGCAACGGGAGCAATACAACTCTCCACAAGTCTGACAGTACGTGTCTAAATCTGCTCGACCGCACGCACTGCAGGTGCCAAGCTCTGGGCCGGGCTCTGGGCAGAGCTCAAACATAACTCACCTGTAAAGCGAAAATTATGGTTACTCTAAAATGATTACTCGCGTAGAGCCAACAGGAATATAACAGATATAATTTAAGTTGAGGGCGATGCAATATATAAACTTTATGTGTACACATGCATATCAAATGATAATTCATTCAATGGAATGAAGAAGTCGTATACAATGTTCACACGCTCCAAATAAACGCTGAATTAAATTAAATTGTGGGTTCGATGAGGATGCATTGATATTTAGCAGGCGAACTATCTATGAAGAACTGTTTTTTCAGGATTGATTGAATCACTCACACAGCTATTTCAGTCAGAGATTGGCATGGATTTAAATGGTAGTGACTTTCCGGGCTGTTTGGGAACAACTATCTGCATGAGTCACGCCGAGATGCTGACTCACCCGCTCGGCGAGACAAAAATATCTTAACGTCGGCGCAATGTCTGGTGAGTTTTACATTCAGTGAACATATTTGGGCGACACGCCACTCTGTGGATACCCAAAAGCCAGATTGCTATAAATTCTTACCAAAAACATTATTTGGGTTTAACTTATCTTCTCCGATGACTCGTGGTATGAAATGCTCGCTTTTATCAAGGTGTCGCTGTTTTCGTGCGATTTTTAGTATCTCCTCAAATAGGAAACACCCTGTCGTGCCTGGAGCTGCAGCGACGACGCGTGCTATGACTGGTTCCCAATGGCAACGCCCGGGAGCTTTAGGCTGCTCAGCATCCGCATCGATAAAAACATAGAGGCCGAAAGCACGAATGGCTTATCAGACAAACAGTTTAATTCTTGGTCTTGTGAGATGATCATGTCGGTGTAGTTTCAGTTCCTGGCTGGTTACGTTCTCAGAAGTTCAGCGAGAAGTTGTTTGTCATAGGTGGTAAATATAGAAGCACGCTGACTAAGGAAGATTCAAGCAAAGTCACAAAGTAATTTTGAGCTCTACTGTTGGTACGTATTTGTGTGTGATCGATGTGTAAAGTTGGCATAGTTTGCAACGAACTGCGAACGTACGTAATTCAGCTGTATTAAGGTCATTTGGTTATTGATACATTTAATTCGTATACACGTCTATTTGAATGTCCGCATTTCATATCAAGATTACCTGATATATCACAGGAGAGGTTCACCCTAAGTATTGAAATTCTCACGTATATTCACGAGTCAGCTGATTGTCGATATATTTATTTTCAGACTATGGCTATGTCTAATTTGACCAATCGGTTCCGAATCACCGAAAAAGATTGTCAGAATGTCCTCACGCTTTTCACAAACACGTTAAAACTGGCGAGACGTGAGCAAGCACAACTGGTTCTTACTTGGAAAAAGATAGAGGACAATCCAGGTACTTTCAGGGAAATACGTCATTTTGAAGACTATGAAAGATAATCATGTACTATTGCATGTAGTTGTAGATTTTATTGTGGCATATTCTTGCTTTAACTAATAGTTCAATATCTGCAGTTGAAATATCGTATTAATCACAGATTAGTGGGGTGGTGCGGCAGGTGCCTTTAATTTTATAAGTTTTGGGCAAATTTTGAGGTTATATGAGCATGTTTGTGGGGTATTTGTTGGGTTAAAGTGTGTTTGGGGTATGGTTCTATACAATACACCATATTTTTCTTTTTTTATCATCAACGTTTCGGGGTAGGAGCAGGTTTTTCTTTTCACTTTATTTAGCGAAATAGGGGGCGGCAGGTTTTTGTTCTATTATTATTTTATAAAATAGGGGGCGGCAGGTTTTTTTGTCTGTTTTTGTGATATGTCTAATTAAGCGAGGGGGCGGGGGGACTCATGCCTATGCTGGCGGGGCCTGAGAACCAACTGATTAATTCGGTATGGTCTAACGTTATCAACCGATTCTAGGATCCCCTTTGCCGGAAGATTCGTACCCCTGCTTGGACAAGGAATGGCTGCCAGTTCTGCAATCCATCGAGCTGTTAACGTCCGGAAACAAATCGATGATACAGTACACGACGCTAGAGCGATGCACAGACAACGGGAAAGCGGACCACACTGTACATGAGCCGACAAGAGCCGAGACAGGTTGGGATAGTCTTTAACCTGTGTCAAAATACAATTACTATCATTTGGTTAATGAATCAAATCAGATGTTATGATATTAGAAATATACGGTCCACGACCAGGTATTTATGGGTTGTTTCGAAACACAATAGAATCAAATACGTACCGTATTTGAATGTATAATTTTTGGTCTAATGCGCAAACAATATTAAAACGAAGCGCAACGTACGATTACCTAGCTCCGAATCGAATTTATAGAAAAAAATATTCATATTTACAGCGAACGATGCTGGGACCGCAATGCTCAGAAGTGACCATGTCGGCAACTACGTTCCTGGAGTTATACTAGACGGCATCACTCCGTCACCCGCTCAGCCTGACAGTGAGACTCATGACGTCATGGACGACAGCGACGTTAATAACAACGCATATTCGCCCCTGCGCAAATACGTGCACCACGGATGCACGTGCGGCTATCAGGGACCGAGAGAAGATAGCACATCCGGTCTGTGCGACTATCAGGGACCGAGAGAAGATAGCACATCCGGTCTGTGCGGCTATCAGGGACCAAGAGAAGAAAGAAGGCTGGGTCTTTGCGGATCTCGGGGACCGAGAGAAGAAAGAAGGCCAGGTCTTGACGGCTCCCGGGGACCTAGTGGAGGTAGCAGGGGAGGTAGCAGGGGCCTGAACAAGTATCGAGGTAGAAGAGAAGTTAACAGAGATCCGAGGGTCAGATTGAATCACGGCAGAAACTACCATGTACAGAGGCGCAACACGTCCAACCGCAGTAACGTCAACACCCAGCACTATGACGTCGATAGACAGGTGTACGTGCGGAACCTGAACCCTGACGTCAAGTGTGACGGTGACCTTGAGACGACCTTTAACCAGTTCGGCGCCGTGCAGAAGATTAAGGTGATGAGGCACAGGAGGTCGGCGATCATCACCTACACAACCCCTGAAGCTGCCACCAAAGTAAGTAAAATATTCACATTATACATTAATATCCCTAGCAAATGGGTACTGAAACCCAATCATGTATACGATGTCTAAATTACATCTGTTATAAAAAATTCCTAATGGCTACGGCCAATTTCGTCCGACTGTTTAAATCAATACGGGGATTCTATGGAGCTTTAATGGTTTACATTAAATTAATATCTGAATTAGTTAGACCTGATAGTAATAGTGACATTCGAGTAACATGGTAATGTAATATTTCCAGTCTATCGGTCATTATTTGCAGTTTCCTGGAAAGCATAACCATTACTTACCATTTCTGTTACAGGTCATTTGTATGAAAAGTTTGATGTTAGGAGAGAAAACCATCGACGTTGGTGCCCTGCACCCTCTCAAATCTATGGTCACCAACAACTGTGTGTTACTTGTCGGTAACCTGCCCGCCACGGCTACTGATGCTGACATTGAGACGGTCTTACAGGAGTTCACCACCGTCCGAGACATCAGACTTAACACTGACGGAGGATTCGCTCTCGTCGAGGTGGAAGAAAAAGACATCGAGATAATTCTTAACGCCGCTCCTCATTTCGTGCGCGACCGGCACGAGTTAGATATACAGAAAATCTGACGTGTTTCCGGTCTGCTGAATTATCGGCATCGAATCATATATATGTGTATTTAATATTCGAGTAATTTAAAGTTGAACCACAATGTTCTCAGTGGATCTAAGTTTCTCCAGATTGGCCTAGACTCTTACTGGAATCGACCTGAAAGATGTTTTTAGTTCAGGAATATTGTTCGTTTACGTCAAGATCATTTTTATTTCCCGAACGAGCTATGTATCAAAAGATTGATATTGATTCTATTGAGGTCAAATTTGTATTGTGTTCATTCCTTAAATATGCGAACTGCAATATTTCAAATACACTGTAGGCAACACGAAGTACTGAGACTTAACGAGAGAAACGTTTTGAAGACGACATGTAGTAAAACTTTTTGTGTTGAGACCACTAGATGTTTCGTTTAAATATTTCGATTTCAGTTGTAGTTGCCGTTAGAGCCTGGCTCAGGATAGTTGCGAGTCCCCCGAACGTTATCACAAATTTGACATGCCCTCTTTTATTAATTTGAAAATAACGCAAAGAGTTTGTACATGTTATTAAAAGTCATAATCGAGGCCTTTCGACTGATGAATTTATTATATAATGCGCGAAACTTTTGAATAGCTTTATTACTATATGCCGGAAACGAAACAGAGCTACAAATATGAGCAAAGTGTTAACTGACCTCAATTAATCTTCACTTTATACCTCGTGCACAGGTTTTACTCAATTCTGTTTTTGTTTATACAAAGGTCATTGTTCAAGAAATCAAAAAAAAACTCAGTTCCGGTTAAATTTGATTAAATAATTCAATACATGACATATTTATACTTATATAGATCCAAGATTCGATTAAGGTTGTACATTATATAATTGTTCTAATAAGATTAACAACATTGATAGCTGTCTGTTGGTTTTTGCTCTTGCGTTTAGGTTTTATACTGTGAAAAATATTTTAAGAAAACAGAGGAGTCGCGGGGTCCTTATAATCATTCACTTGGAGAAATGAACAAGAATTACCATGTTCATGATTAGGTTTTGTTGGAGGACATGGATCAGCTCAGAATGGGCCCAAATTTGGATCGGCGGGCTGCAAATTTCCACCCTGATATAAATAAGCTGCAGCTGATTAAAGTTATACTATGTTTCTGTGATATTAAACATTTATACATCTCAATATCATTAATTTAAATTGATATAACTTTTGACCGAAGGAGAAGCGAGCACGTAAAAAGAAAGACACATAAGACAGGTGTAATATGTTTGGACAAAACTAGACTAATTTATTTTTGAAGAACATAGTGAGTATGTACACGTGAGTGATGAGTAATCATACTCACAGGTGAGGAAGCTATTGGTGTTACGGAATAGCTTTAGAGAAAATAATTAAGTTTACTCCTGTTACGAGTCATAATATACAATATGGTAACAGTGAATAACATCATCCAAGTGGTGCACTAAACACCAGGTTTATAGCCCATGAGTGATATCAATTGTACCAGGTTGTGAATTGCGTACAGGGTGTTGGAGGGTGGGGCGTGAGAAATAATGACCAGTTGCGGCGGTGGTCAAATTGAATCTAATCCGTAAACGCCAACGGATTTGTGAAGTTACCACCGGTCGCTTTCTCACAGTTATAGTGTGAGCGCAAACGACCGGAGTAGGTGTCACAGATGTTGTGGCAACACCTACAATCAAGCTAACAGCTTAGCCTACCCGGAGCCGAATGGCGGCGTCTACCGTACCCAAACTAAGCCCGTTTTAACTATTATTAAATCTCCCTATCAACTTTGATTAATATTATTTAAGACTTATCTTCATGTTAATATTCCTTTATAACAATTATTAGTAATTGATATTCTACCAAGATTGTTCAAAATTGTATAGGTTCGTGAGAGTATTCCTAATTGTAGATTTGTCTAATATATTGGCTTATCATATCTGATGTGTTTGACGAGGGATCATTGGTTAAATAATTGACATGCTCAAAGAAAACAGAAACTAGGGATTGCCATTATTCGGGCGCAGTTTATGAATTTTTTGAACAATTGATTACCAAATTGCAGGACGCATGAAACTAAATAAAATCATCAATGATTTATGTATTCATTGTTGCTAGATGTTCAGGACTTTTCTTTTCTAGAAGTGATGCACGTGGGAGGTTATACAATCATGTGGTTGGGATACTGACAATGTGATGCCGGAACGGTTAATCAGAAGGGCTCTGCCTGCTGATGCATTTGTCTAAACTTCTGCCACACTTTTTATATGGATTGGTAATTACTTAATATCATTAGTCCTTCAGTTTATCATTTCCTCACACATCACAACGTAAGTGGAATAAAAGGTTGATGGCGATCAATAGATGTTTTCCAGTTCGTTGTTCTGAATAAAGATGGATTTAATATCGAAAAACACCCTCAGTTAGGGATCACCGTTTTGTGCAGAAGGATAATCTTCAACTTTTGAAAAATTCTTTGAGAACACTGATCATGTCATCATGATTGGCAATGACCGAAATCACTGCAAGGGCTTAATTGAACTGAAGAATCACGTCCCAATAATTGTCAGTTAGGAAAATAGAATTGATAGGGCTCTAAAGTAAAGTGAAATATTAGATTCATTTATATTGATTTATTCATTAATACTCTTTTCTGACCTTATAAATGTTATAATTTAAATGTAGCTAGCCAGCTATTTGTTTTGGGGAGCAGTATGACAGTTGTCGATATGTTTTTGTATAAACCCATATTATTAATTTGTGGGAGCTAATGCATAATCTAATCAATCAATAATCACATTTTCTTCAGTTATTGCTTTTAATATGCCTTATTATATTGATTCGTTTCATCTGAAAATATCAATTGGCTTTTCCAATTCATCAGATGGAGTAAATTTGATTGATATCAGTATTGCTCGGAAAACTTATTATACAAATATAGAAAATTGTAGCATGCCTCAGCATTTATACGAGCTATCTTATACATCTAATGCATTAAAATGGTCAACATGTTGTTCAGTGGACATTTGATAAGGAGCTTTTTCCTACTGTCAAGTCTGACAAATGTCATAATTACATATGAAACAAAGTGTAATATAACATGGAAAATAATTCCTACTTATGTTCTTCAGAATGCAGCTAGACATCTGCAAAATAGTGTTTCCTTATCTTCGACAATCTACAAATTGTATTCGAATGTGTCTCAAGAATTGAAAATGTGTCTGGATGAAAATACGATAGACCACTCTAACGTGACATATCAACACACCTATCCATGCTTTAAAGGAAAAATCATTGATAATTATAACATTGATATGGCTTTAGCAGTATCTAAAATTGGTTTGAAAATTTATCAATGTTATTTTCCCAATCTAACATTTCAAGTTATTGCATTAAAACAATCAATATCGCCTTGTTCAGTTGAAAAATTGAACATTGATATTTCCCAAGGAAGGCAAATACAAGTGTGTGGCAGTTCTCCAGGTTTTACTGTGTATTCTGCACTTAATCTATCTCTGGCGTACTCCACAAGTTACTCTCAGTTACGATATAGCACCATCAATGCTTCAGACGTCAAGATTGTATTTCTATACCAAATCTACGATTACATCAACGGAGTAAGAATGAATACTGTATCTCACACAATGGAGATTCAGCATGAAATAACTCAGCTAGATAGTTTTCATATCAAACCATCAGACAGAATGATTAGCTTTAAAAATGGGACACGAGATATCAAATGTCATCTACACATGACTAAGGTGAAATTACTAATGCACGTAGCAGAGGGCTACCTTATTAGTACAACAGTAACACATGCCCTAACAATCTTTGCTTACGACGGACCTAGTTGTCATCAGTTCCCAGCAGTTTCCTTCAAAGACTTAAAGTTGTTGTCATCAGGGACACAATTGTGCCTAAAAGTACAGTCTTGTTCTCAGGATCTTAAAGTAAATTTTGAGACTGTACATTCAAATATAGTTGTTAATTCGTACTCCTTGACAGACAATGGATTATCAATAAATTTCAGCCCCCAAAGTCCTGATTGTAGTGTTGTAATGCAAAGTTCCCTCATACAATGTGCCATACATGTCAGTTCCAAACCAGATACCTTCATTGGAATGGAAGTCAAAAGGTTCTCTCTAACCAAACCATTATATACAAGTTGTCATAGCAACTCTCTCACTGCCTGGGATTTAAATGATGATTGGCAATCCTTAAAGAGATCTACCAGATTCAAGCTGCATCCATTAATTCCTACCTTTCGTATCTGTTTTCCTATAACTATTGAAAAAAACGATCAAGTGTTTGAGAAACTGCTAATTGACAGATATACAAGTATGAAGAACAACACTTTGGTAATGTTCTATCATTATATGCCTCACGGATCAGATGTAAAAGCACTACAAATAAATCTGGAATTATTCAGATCTCCATGTCAAGGTTTTGTAGTTGGCTGTCCAATCCAAGGAGTAGTAGATGAAACGCCATTGACCCGAGCAGAAATTGCAAAAGATAAAAATCTCATATATTCATTCCATCACAAAATATATGTTCGCAGATCTGTACTGATAAGGTGGTTTGTAAGTAGTCATTATAGCATCAATCAACAACTTAGTTATATTTAATGTGTAACTCAATACATGCATGCTTATCAACATTACTCTATTAATTAGTCAATGCCTTTCTTACATATTAAGCATAAGTTGGCTATAGTTTTATTGTCAATATTTACAATTTGTTTATTCAGACGAATTATAATTAGAGACCATATATCAAGATTGGTGGAATGATTAATTTTTAAAATTGAAGTATGAATTGATCTTGAATTAGGTCCTTCCAAGTAGGAAAGCAAAATGTATAGACCTTCAATACATTCCTCAAATCAATGGTAATGAGGTGACTGAAGACTGCTATCTACATTCAGGAGTATCATCAAAAGAAGCTACACATGACTTGTATAAGAAGGTGGTATTTCATGATCCAGTTCTTAGCCTACCACTATCGATTTTGATTAGACTTCAATTACCATTATATAAGTTATTCAATATATAAAATGCATTTTCAGTTATACAATAACAGAATTTTGTTGTGGTATTTTGACGAAAACGCTGCATTACAAATTAACGTGAGGTCAATAAACATTACAGCAATTTACACTAATCCAAGCGTGGACTGCACTGAGCACAGATATGTACACAAGAAAACGTTGATACTTAAAGCACAGTGTGAATCCTTTCAGCTGCAGATTACGTCTAATGACGCCGATCAGGTCTTCTTGAATTTTCCTTTTTCTAATATCACTCATCCAAATTTGATTCATTTATTTAGTAGAGCTGCAGGACAAGTTGGTACCATGAACTACAATTTGGCTTTATCAAATTCCTCTGTAAGAGCTGTAATACATAAAGGACAGGTTAAACTTCAGCAATCTGACAGGTACTTGCCAAGGTACAACAAAGAAATAAAGGAATTGGATTTGATGCATACCAAGTTTGATTTACTGCAAACCAATGCAGCGTACTGCAGGGTGCAGGTTGACCTTATTTATAAAATTAAATCATCCACTAGCTACCAGTTTGTTTCATTGAAACTGCATTTATTACACTCAAGACAGGTGACATTTTCTCAGGATATCGTATACAATATTAGAATTATCTTACTGCATCTATTAAAAATGTCTGATGAAACACAATCTGAATGTCACATTCAGATAAATGTGAACAATTCTGCACATCCCACAGAATATAATGAGATGCAGTTTTTAAAAACACAATATCCAAAACATCACCCCTTTGAGGTGCCATATATGTTAATGTTTGAGGCTCCTGTTGATTTGAGAATTAGCTGGAATGAAGCAAACAGATTTTGTAAAACAGATGGAGGACATCTGCCCAATATAATGTCAGAGAGTCAAGCACACTTTTTTATTAATGTAGTCATGTTGCAACATCTATCAAGCCTGAAGGATGACACTTTTAAACGTATGTTAAAGCTATCTTACTCAATTCGTAAACGAAGTGGATTATACATGTTTTACATGGATGAGAATCAGGTTTGTACTTTTCATTGTGTACGCTCCTCATTCCAATGTGTGATAGCTCAGGAAATAACATTCCTGTTTTCTATTTAAAACTTGTAGGATTACACTGGTTCTGATTTCCGCTGGTGGAACAACATAACTGCTCCATATACACCTTGGTGGGATTCTTTATTGACAGATGATCCTGTAAAAGGAATTGGCTTTAAAAGTGTGAACAAAAATGGATTAAAACGTGGTAATATTACTTACAATATTGAGAGCATTATGCGCTTCAGACAGACTGAGGATAATGGGAAGGGCTGTATAATGGGTATAGTGAATCCTATATCATTTAAAATGTCATGGGAAAGGATATCCTGCTCTGAAAGATTTCCAATTTACCATATTCTTTGTCAGAAGGGAAATATATTTTCACCCAAAACAGTGGCCACTTTGGCATATTACCACAAATACTCTGTTGTAAGAACATCGCAAGGCATAGTCAAATTTATTGATTCACAGATTGCACCAGTCGCTTATTACCAGATCTGTAAACATGCTAATACACGAAATGTAAAACAGTTAGCACGTTTAAAAAATCCATTGATCCAACATGAGAATGCAATTCTTGGAAAAGTATGTGAACTTCAAGGAATGCAAAGGCATGCATTTGTTCTCATCTACTCAAGGTTTAAGTTCAAGAATACTGTAAACATTCGTCAGAAGAGTTTTACATTTGGTTCAATTATATATTCCAAAGCTTATTGTAAACAGCCTTTATTACAAATCAGGAATATATGCATTAAAATACTTATTAACTCAACAGAGAATCAAACTTTACGAACTGAACTCAATCGAAAGCAGATTATATGTAATAAGGAGACACACCCAATTTGCAGATCCAGAGAAAATGACACATTGCCTCCTGAGATATCTGATACTGTTCAAATAATCAACATTTACTTGTCTCATGATCATAAACCATCATCTGAAAAAAAATATGATTACTCAATTCATGTCCAGAATGTGCCATTAAAATGCAGCTCATTACAGATGTCATGCTGCTCTAATACATGTGTGTCCAGCATCTTTATCTTGAATTACAAATCAATTAAAGGATGTATTCTCAAACAACATAATTGGCAGATGTATCCATACTTTAATTGTGATTTGGTGCAAAGGATCCCTTGGATATTTGTTTGTGATGGTGTAGTTCATTGCAACACTGGCAAAGATGAGGAGAGTTGTTTATCACTAACAAAACACATTACAAGGAAGCAAGAGTCAGGAAACACAACTTATACATGCTTAGATGGGGAAACAATTCCAGAGTCTTGGACGAACGACCTAATAATTGACTGCAAAAACGGTGAAGATGAAACCTTCATATATAATATACACCATTCAATAGTAAATAACTTTCTTTGTCCAGAATCTAAACCATTGGCATGTGCATTTGGCCACAATTCATGCTTTGCAGTCAATCAATTGTGTACAATGTCATATGATAAATTTGGCCATTTGAGATATTGCAGAAACGGAGTTCATTTAAAACATTGCCAAAAGTTTCCATGTTCAGGTATGTTTAAGTGCCCCAATAGCTATTGCATACCTTTTCATTTTATTTGTGATTCTCGTATTGACTGTCCGTTAGGAGAAGATGAAAGACATTGTACAAAACCCTTGGTTATGCCTGGTTACCTACTATGTAAGTCTGGTTTAACTATACACCCCATTCATGTTTGCGATGGGGAAGCTGATTGTCCTGATGGCGATGATGAGTTAATCTGTAACATTCCGGCGTGTCCCATTTCTTGCTTTTGCCATCTGTTGGTAATGATATGCCAAGGGAAAACTCTCAGTCATGTGGATCTGAATAATCGAAAAGTTGTACACTTGAAATATCAAGCTAGACTTCCAATAATTACGCGCACAATGTCTTTACTGAGGGTGAGTGTAACAAGCAGCAAATGCCACAAAGGGTCGGAATGGCTGTCTCTTTTATACAACACCATTGAAATTGATTTGACAAACTGCAGTCTAACATATTTGATGGAATCCTCATTGTCAAAGTTAAAAAATATTGTAATGTTCAACATATCTAAAAATCCTCTTAAAAGTTTACAAGATAACGTATTTCAATTCAGTGTTAAACTTCGAATATTGAACATTTCTCATACCTATCTTTCTGTGATAACCAAATCAACATTTTACGGGTTAAGAAACCTTGAAATTTTGGATTTATCCCATAATCTGCTTACTGAGGTAGACACAAGCATTTATTTGAGAGAACATGAAAGACTTCACACATACCTGCTGGAAAACAACATTAAACAATTCATATATGAAGGAATCGATGAATTAATGAATTTACATTTTACAACAAATGACTTACTCTTGTGCTGTCAGCTTGGGCAATCCTACTGCGTGGAAAACATAGAGGATATATGCTTTGAAATAACTGATGACAACAAATATGTGCCTTTAACAGGCTCTATAGTCACTGTATTATTTCATTCATTAGTGATATTTATTCGTTTTGGCCGGTTAAAAGCAGCAAAGGTACAAGGACTGCTGGTATTTCAATCAACAATTGCTATATTTGATGGTTTGAATTTGTTCTCTCTGTTTTCATTGAAAATGTTTTCATCAGGAATTCAAGGTATCAACAGTGTTATTTATATCATGTGCTGCATGTTTGAGTTTCTGTATATCTATCTTCATCTTCTTCTAAATAGTGTAGGAGTCCTGATAGCATGGTGTTATATGAGAGGATTATTTGCTTTTAAGAAATTTTATCACACACAAATAGGCTTTATTTTAGCTCTTGTTTTACAAATACCTGTGGCGATTTCTTTTCTAAGAACTCAAAAAGGTTTACTCGGAGGGATAATCACAATAACCAACCAAAAATGCAGTATGTTTATTTGGTCTGCCTCAACACTGACCGAATCTAATATATTCGGTGTTTTACATTTAATACTTATTATTGCCCAAATAACACTTATCAGCAATATTTGTTACAAAATATCTCATACAGATGTAATACTGCAAAAAGCTATTTCCACCAGACAGCAGCGTAAGAGATATCGTGACATATTTACATACCTAATTCAAAATTGTTTGGGTAGTATATTGAGTGGAGCATTGGATGCTGCCGGATGTTTCTATTCTAGTGATTTTCAAAAGATATCTTCTATAACGGCAATGGCACTGTTGACAGCTTCGTCTTGTTTGTATGTAGTAGGTCCAATTATTTACTTTTGGAGGGTTTTTAAAGCTTAGCAGATAGAGAGGTTGAAATCCAGTAATATAATTAAATTACAACATGCAATTTTCGATTCGAACTTGTCTGGACAGCACATCATTTTGAGAAGTTTATTCATTCTATTAGTCGCATCATAGTTCGACAAGCTTCATGATCTATGATCTAAATTATATGACAAATAACTATGCTAATAAAATACCTATAAATTAACTAACTAACAATATTGGTATAACATTTAAAACAACTACAGAAGGTATTTTTTGCGTTTTAGCTTATTTTAAATCAAAATGCATATACATGATCCAAAGGGTTATATGGCAACACAAATTTAAAAATTGATAATGATACATTGCTATTAATCATGTAATATGTACAAATATATTATTTCTCAGTTTTTAATGAAATAGCAATTGTTAACCACAAAAGTACTTGTTAACTGTGACATGGCTTTGCATGTTAAAAGTATAACTGTGTGTATAGGTAAGCGAATATTAACGAAGAAAACATAACACATAGGGTGTGTGAACAACAAGAGTAACCTTTAATAATGTAGAAAATATGCCCTAGAACATTAGTACCAGCGCAACTTCTACCCATGTTTGAAAAATTGTGCATTCCTCTGTATAACCAACTGGGAAAGTAGTACACCAATACATCCCTTGTAATAATCTAGTGTTTTTGGAGCACCGAATGTCTTTAGTTGAAAGAGTACATAATTATGTGATAAATTAAAAAATTCTTCAAAATTGGTTTCAACCAAGCAATCTTGTAACTCTGTAGAAATATTTATACTTCTGTTAAAACGTTTTTCTTCACAAGAAAATATGTGAAGTTATGAAGAGTACACACATATAAGAATAAACCTGGAGGTAGACAACATAGTTAAAGCTTAGAATGATAGTAACTTGGTTTGGGAGTGGTGGGGTTAGCTGAAAAAAAACACCAACTAACCGAATAATTTGCACAGTGCCGCTGTTTGGAATTACAGATGTTCAGACATTTGTGAATAGGATTTGTGCATCGCAGGGAGTAACGCACCCACAAGCTGATGCCCTACCGTTCCAGTATACGGGTCAGTGGTCTAGATCTGCATGGCAGGCACATATATGAACTGTTGATAAGCTGAACATGACCTCTCAGTATTATAGAGGGTAGTTATAATAAACCAAAAATAACTTTGTTGCATCTAAGGTAATTGATCCTTAGATCAATGTCCATAACACTTTTATTTTTTAATGTACAAGTTAGTTTTAGACGAATTCTTGATATTTGTTGAGTTAAACGGTTCTCAAGGTAAGCTGCCAAAATGGATGTATGGCACTAAAATTAACCAATGATTCGTAGTCATAATGATCACTTTCTGTAAATAAACTAGATTTGATACATGAACAAGTAGACTTATGTGTGGAATCTGATTCCTGCTGGACTTAAAAAGGCTATATCCCTGATGAGGTTTGTGTTACCAGCCAAATTTACAGTTGTGTCTGAGGCTGCACTATGTAGAGTAAATATCCTGGAATAAAATAATAACACCTTATGTTACATGTTGGTGAACGTGATATGATATACTCATATTGCTGGTTTAATATTTGAAACTGGATATTATAGGCAATGATACCTAATATCAATATTACAAGCTTCCAAATATTTCAAGATAACAGCAGACTTAGCTTTGACAGTAGTTTCATTATATCAACCCTCAGTTAGATTTGTCTGAGGCATAGTTATTTGTACACCTATAATCACAAAGGAAATGTATAACTTTATCGATAAACATTAAGAATTAACATAAGTTTAACGTCGATTGCTGAGTAACGCGGAGTATACAAACTATGGCAAGTGCTGGCAGATAACTTTTATAACAATTGGGTATATAAAACGGGTACCCGACTGACTGGTTCAATTTGAATAATAGCACGAGTACGAAGTTAGTACCAAAGCTCTATCAATGTATAAATACTTTCCACTGATAATACAAGTAGTATTGGTTGTAACATCGGTAAAATTCATGGATCCTGTGATAAAAGATCTAACCAAAGCAGTTTAGATACTACAAAGTGCATTAGGCCCCATAACATTAACCAAAGTTTTCGACCAAGAAAAACGGCTATGCGGCGGGCGTTTTTTTTTGTATTTCCGTTCTATTTGTGGTGCGGCGGCCCCCTATATTTTTTTGGGCGGGGGGAGTTGTCAAAATGACACGGCCCTTTTTATTTTTGGTCTTTGATAACTGGGCGGGTTTTTCGATTTTGCCCGTGTGTAGCCCAATGCACGACGAGCCAGATAGAGGGCGGCCAATATAGATGGATTCGGGGACAGGACGGAGGTGCTCATGCAACATGAAACCAAACGTGCGGCGGCGTCTGAGAAACATTTCATTAATTTTATATTGCCCTAACTTAATAGTCATTTTTAACTAATCTGATTTCTTTAACTAAATAAGCTTATGTTTTAAAATCGATTCAGAAAGGGGTCCATATTTATGAGATTAAGACGGATGGGTAATTAATAACACCTTGATAACAAATGCACGCATAAAATGGTTTGAGTTAACAAATCGTATGTATAACACATGGAGATCGATGACGTCTGTAGCTGTACCTCGTACAAACTATATTTCAGTCACCTGCTTATGCTCATTATTCAAAGTTTTCAGATGTGATTGTCCCACTTTTGTAAAACGATACATTCTTATGCATTCGTTTTGCACCACCAAAATATGATTTGAAGATTGAAGCATTTTTCCTATGACCTGCCTATCGGGTCTGAGCCATAGCACTAGTAAACGATTCAATTCGATGACGTACTAAAATTTCATACGCAATGATACATTATGATTACTATACAACCTGTAGAGTCAGCTTTTTAGAGCATAAAATGTCCTGCCTGTCAATTGCTGTCACAAAGTATAAAATAACTGCACGTCTGTTCAAGATAAGTTGTAAAGCGTGAAGCTAACTTAGTTGTCTTTGTAATTAGTATTCATGGTATAACTAGTGAAAAAGCGCATCTGACTAAAAGCTGTTATTAACTTTGTTTCTCCCGAGCATTTTGTATGCTGATCAAATCTGAAATAAACTTGGTGATGTACGGACATTCTTTTCATAATGACAAATCGTAAGCTAACTGATTACTGATCATATTAGGCTGAGGAATTACGATGGTATGTTATCTTGTTCGTGTGTGTGATAAATTATGATATTCGAATTTTTCGTGAGTGTCACAGTGTGTATTATCCGCATGATATGTGTAGAACTGAAAGTAATGTGCCTGTTTGAATTCTACTTCAGTTTTAACGCGTCCATCAACTGTTGAGGACAGAATCAATATGGAGATTGTTAACGATGTGGTCATTCTTTGTCATTTACCTGAATGCGCGTAAACATTTCCATCGAACTAAGAACTAACGTATGACGAAAACTTTGAACGTTATACAACCACTTGACAACCTACTCAAATGTGTCTCGTTTAATAGTTTTCTTAATACATTTAGCTCTCAATGATACTTTACTTCTTGACTTGATATGCACGGCTACTGATAAGATAAGCCAGAGTAAACGTTCAAGTACTACACATGTAGTGCTACATGTCAATAAAATATAATTCCCTTATTGAATTTTACTTTAGACATTACTATTCTTACGCAGACCGTTGCATGTATGCAAAGCACAAGATGAGCTCTAAACAGGTAAAATTATACTGTTTTCATTCTATATGAACATGTTTAACTCTCATACATTAAAGCATTAGCAATGTATTTAGCCGCGCGTTGACACTTGGCAAGAAACAAAGCTTAACGTATCAGAATGATAGAAAATGTGACAGAGATGTTCGGATGTTTTGTTCACAGGCTGCCGCCCGTCAAACCAGTGATGACTCTGATGTGAATGCCACCGATGTTCAAGGACAGACACAGTTGATTTCTGCCTGCATCAAGAATGAAGTAGAAATAGTGAGGAAGCTATTGGATAGCCAAGGGATTGATGTAAACTTGTCTGACAATAACGGCTGGCAGGCGATTCACTGGTCTGCGAAAAGAGGGTTTCAAGAAATTACTGCTCTACTTATCGCCCGGGGCTGCGAGATCAATACAAAGGATAGAAACGGAGCAACTCCACTCTATCTTTGTATCGATAATCTTGTCGCCTCGAGTGAGGGTTCTGAAACTTTTCCGGTGCAGTTTTTGAACTGCTTGAAATGTCTGCTGAAATGCGCTCATATTACCGTAGACCTTGCTAATAATGAGAAAGCCACTCCACTGATGCTTGCCTCCGAAGGTGGTGCTTTAAAGGCGGTGGAGCTTCTATTGGAGGAGAAAGCCTCTGTAAACTTGAAACGTGGTGATGGGGCCACTGCTCTTAATTTAGCTTGTAAGAAGGATTATGCTACAATCGTAGAGAAATTGTTAGCATCAGGGGCAGATCACGGCATATCTGGGGCTGGGGGTAAAACACCTGTGTGTGTCACATGTGAGAAGGGTCACTCTGCCAGCCTTGAGATACTACTGAGGCACGGAGCTGACCCAGCCTTACCAGACAACACTGGTCGACCACCCATTCTCCATGCTGCACGGAAAGGGCACGCTAAGTGCGTAGAGCTGTTGCTTCGATATAAAGTACCGATAGATTTTAGTGACGTACACTCACCCACCCGAGTGGCTAAGGAATATGGGCACGAAGCGGTCGTCACTTTATTAGAGGAATATGTCATGGATCCAGAGAAATATCACGCGCTTGCGTCCCCGCAATAACAAACATCATCCGATAGCGTTCGTGCTATTGGTCGTATAATTTAGCTGGAGTTGAAGCAAGTTAATGTTTACAATTTGTAATAAGAATCAGCCAATACAAACACAATTGTGCATTTGAAAATCCTACCCGTATTTATTCCCGTAAAGTTACAATATACAGTCATTTTGCATGGTTTTCAGTTTGTTGATTTAGTTTTTTAAATGCTCAAAGTGAAGAATAAATTTATATGATTGTAATTATTTTATTTTTGGAACCTTTTTACAATATACCTGGTCTTACTGAGAACACATGGACTTATTTTGTTACGTATTAGCTCCAGCATACTAACGGTATGAATAGAATAAGACGGGCACCCAGGTGCATCCGCATTAATAAGTGGCTGCCTTACGATTACAAGTAAGTCTTACCAAACCATATGTAAGTAACGGAGTATTTATAAGTTACTTGATCATTTATGATTGATCGTGTTTCACGGTTGCTATACACGTTATAAGTTGAATTAAGACCGTCTTCAACTATGAGGCAAGCTGAATAACGTATAATAGGTTATCTAAGGGGCTTTACGATAAAGATTAATGGGCAAAGATAAATTTCATTTACCCAGTGTAAAAAAGGAACATTAATCATGCCGTTTAATCTCAATAAATTCTGATAATTAGGATTATATTATATCGCTCAATTACTGGGTCCACCTGTAAATGTGAATTGTACGAACATTTGTTCTATTTAAATCTGACCTTATACCAATATTTGTGTAAGTTGGGTAGTTTTTCCACATAATTAAACAATAAGTTTATAGTTTCTAAGGTTTATCATTCATCTGAGTTACGTCATCAAATCATGTCAATAATACTGTCCGTAGTTAAGAAACATCATAGTTATGGCACGAGCAAAATGAATAACATACTGTTATGCGGTTAATTCTTATCCATACTTGCATGATATATCTAAAAATGTATTGCATAACTAACGAAACACGAGTTGTGCTTGGCCCAGGGACGTATCATAACCGATATCATGCAGAATTCGACATGTATTTATTGTTGAATACATCTGTCAAAACTTGATGGGGTCGGAATGCCATTCATGAATCAAGTCCTAACAAGCAACGCTATTAAGACAGGACTTTGGTAAAACCCTTTTATAGTTCGTCAAACAATCATATTTCATTGTTATCACACGATTACGTGCGTAACGACTATCAATATTATTAAACAGAATATACGCGTATTTGTGAGCTTATGTACCTGTACGGTTAAAAGTAGGATGACACAAATGTCAGTTTATTTATCCTGATCAATCCTTGCTGTTTCTCATGGTGTAAAACATTACCTGTCTTATAAAGCATGTAGTCTTTAACACAGACGTATACATTCCGTTAGTATGGTCTTAAGCATTGTCCATAAATTGTAAGTTTACAAGAACGTTCTTAAAAAAACGAATTGATTTGACCTATGTGCTTACATCTTACTGTGAGATATTAAATCTATTGTAGAGGCACGAAGTAGCTTTTGTATAGACATTTCATAACTGTTTATTACTTATTACCAGCTATGAGCCCGTATGTATTATAAGAAACTGAGGCCACTGAGGTACACGAGAACACATAAATGAGACACCAATTTATCAATCAATTAATTATCATCACGAGAGGTTCATAACTACAAACACCGCCTTACCACTTCGGGGAAAAGGAAGCAACGCACAAGCTTTTATTTTTAGAAAGATAACCCGCAATACTTTCCCAGAAAAATACCTAAGATACAGTTATCTCTTGCCTCAGGGGCATTGAAATATTTGACATTGAACATAGCAGCTCTCAAGTTTATAAATTGGCCTCGCATCATACCGTGGCAATTTGTAGAGCGCTAGTAAACACATTCTTTTGTAGTCAACGACTACTGATTAGATAAACAACAGTGAAATCTGAAATTCAGTGTGTAAATGTCCCTGCACAGCCTTTATGACGCCAGTTGAACGCACATAAGGCACAAGATGAGCTCTTTACAGGTAAAATAATTTAGTTTATCAACCATATGATGTAGCAATGAGCAGGTTGTGGATATAATGTCTTTTATAGACTGATAGATGTAAAAGATTTCATTTGCATGCATTACATATTGATGTCGCAAGTAAAGTATCATAAATGAAATTTGAGCCAAAGTGACTGACTTTGCAAGTGGTACATCACAGGGTAAAATCTGAGAAGGAAAATACAGCACTTTACTATGTGTTCCTTGAAACAGCATGATACATGAAACATGAATACATTGATGATACATTTAATATATTCTAATACATAGGCAACTGTACAGTCCAATCATATAAGCACACATATATCAACAAATTTAGATTACATTTCACATGCATGTACACATGTGATGAAATAATTCAAGTACGGGAGCCCACAGGTAAATGTAAGCTTCAACCTAAAACACATCATAACATACCACAATAACCACATGAAGCCCTGAAGGAACTTTACAGCAACAGCTTGTCCAAAGCAAAGAACCAGAAATAGCATTACAAGCATTTTACAGTCCCACAGTCTTCATGTCTAAAGCAAAATCCGTATTGTATTCCATGCTCGATTCTATAACTTGACCAAACATAATACATAATTGTGCAGGTGGTATTTACATGAAAAAGCATCACATAATATGATATCTAAATTGACATTCATTAATACCAAATATGATATGTTATAGCAAATGACATGCTCCAATAATGAATATTAATCGGTCTATAGTTAAACTATACAAGTCCATAATATTCCATATTTGCAGGCGAGATTGATGAACGCCTGTGAAAGTGGTGATGTATCAGCTGTGAAATCTATTTTGGAGGAAGACTCGGGTTATGATATAAATTCTAAAAATGCTAAAGGACATACACCTCTAATTAGCGCTTGTATTAAAGATAAGGAAGATATAGTCAGGTTGCTTTTGAAAAGAACAGACATTGAGGTACATTTGGCTGACCGCAATGGCTGGCGGGCGATACACTGGTCTGCGAAAAGAGGATTTCAGGTGGTTACAGCTCTCCTTATTGCCCATGGTAGTGAAATCAATGCTCAAGATAAACACGGAGCTACCCCGCTTTACCTGTGTATCGATAACCTTGTCGCTTCAAGTGA
>JAXGGS010037778.1:43032-56893 GCA_035585475.1 Armandia brevis | reverse complement strand
ATAAGCATCCTCGTATGGTTCCTTTTCCACAGAACAACCAGATTTAGCAGGAGTGTCATCCGTGCCAATTTTGTCTTCATTTGAGTATTTGTACTTCTCTTCGCTTCCTTCAGTTATAAACGTGGGGGAATATCTTTGATAACCAGTATCATCTGCAATGTCTTCTGATACGGCCTCGATTCCACATTCTCTATCTTCAATCGTTTCATACATCTCATCTTTGATTTCTATTGCCGGCACAGCGAAATTTGATTTTTCTTCATAGGCGAATGCTTTATAGCTTTCCGCTTTTCCTTCAAAATTAGTTATTTCGATACTTTGTACTTCGCGGACAATTTTCTTCTTCTGTCTAGTTAAATCTGTGAGGCAGACAATTTCTTCGGTTTTTCTGGGAAAGTTCATATCCAAGATACTTTTTCGCTTTTCGCTATAGTCTGCTGACATTCTCGACATTTTAAAACGATCTCTGTAGCTTACACTCCGTTTTGATGGATGTATGAACCGTCTAGGAGAGACTTTATTGCCTAGATAAGAACGTCTTGGAGAAGTTTGTTTCGAGCTTGCTAGAGAAGAAGCTGGCGACAAAGACTGAGAAAGAAGGAGTAAGAGGAGGATTAAAAACAAAAAGCAATAGGTCGCAAAGACAGTGTGACGAGCAGAATATGTGCGGAAAAGGTAGACTTCAAGAAGTGTAATTACTACATGTTACAGATCAACCACAAATTACCGAGCGAGTTAAAGGCATAGTTCCTATTTCTGAAAATACGCAACAAAGTAAAGAGGGCCAAACGAAACAAATTTCTCACATTCTCAAATAACGTATCACTTTACAAACATATTACATTGTGTGTATTTACAATATGCCAGTGCATACACAACTAATCAATACAAAAATCTGCACAACAAGAAACAACCACTCGAGCAGATTTATTTATCGTGTTAATAGAATACTCACCCTATTAGGGTCACCATCTTCATCTGCCCAAGGTAGCTTGTTTCTGCGAGACGCCGAGGCAAGATGCCTGCCGCTTCCTCTCGGGGTGTGCACCGGGCTCTCTGGGATGTGTACAGGTGTTGATCTAGCGGATCCCGAGGCTATGCTCTCCAGTTCGATATCTGAACGGGCTGATCGGGCGCTTGATCCAGCACTACCAGATGCCATAAGAATCCAGTCAATATCAGCACCAGCAGGAGCAGATCCTCGACTTGAGGCAGCCGAAGAAGGAATCGGTGTGGCGTAGTCAATTAACCCGTCAGCGTTCACTCGGGGCAATTGTCGTCGAGCAAGTCGTGATTGTACGGCTGCCATAACACCATCCCCGTCAAAACTGAGTTCTACACTATCCACAGCTTGTACTAGGGGCTGTAGTTTTCCTGCCCCCATGGCTTGGGCCAACACAGAGAAGCATTCTAGAGATGCTTGGCGTACTTGTCTTTTAGGATCAATAAGTGTGTGAGCAATCTTCTGACAAAGTTCCCCGAGATCAAACTCATAACTGGGGAAGGTAAGCAATGATCGAATAACAATATTCAGCGTTTCTTGGCGAACCCTTGAATTTCTGTGGGTTAGGTTTTCACATATCACAGTGAGTACATCCTTGGGGGAAAGAATTTGCATCAATTGTATAGCAACTTTCATGATGGCTTGGCGTACAACAATTTTGTTGTCACCCATCCTCTTGCACAGCGCCAAGACGAGTGGCTTGAGATGAGGTTGTACATTGAAGCTCAACTTGGTAACAAGCAAACCAAGAATTTCTAGTGTGACTGTGGTGATCTTAAAGTTGGAATCGTCTAATAAGTTATTTAAAAAACTGATAAAGTTCAAAATATGAGGATGTAACATTGATATGTCATTCAAATCCTTAATGAGCAATTTGAGTTCCTCAACTCCAGCTGCTCTAGCGCGGAAGTTGCTCTGATCATTGAGTTTATCCATTATGTTTCCAGGAACAATGCCAAATTCCAAGTCACTTGTTGAGTGCGTCATAAGCTGTTTTGATCTAGGTTTTGGCTCCGGTGGTTCAGCAAATGGTTCAAAAGCTTTGATGTGTCCATTTGAGCGAGAAGAATATGCGCTGTGTTCACTCTGTCGAGAATCTGGCTTGTTGTTATTCTCAGCGAATTCCTCTTGATTTTCCATACATTCGCGATAAAAGCGTCGCAGAGGTGCAGACAGCTTTTGTAAATAAGCGTTAAATTTGCCATCTCCGACCAGCTTCTTTATTTTCTGCAGGGAAAGTAAGGCGTGGTTTTTGAGACCATTTCCTGATTCCGCATCACTATCAAGCAGGCATTTCGCCAATGCTTGAGTAATTTCAAACATGTTTTCATGAGAGAATTCAGGGGTGAAAACCATAGGCAAGGATATGACCATTTCCTTCTTGATTCTTGAGGTGCGGTTCTCCAAGCCAAATCTAACGATCGCTCGAAACAATCCTTGAATGTCATTGGTATATTTCATATAGACATGGATAGTTTGAATAACTGCCCTTCGTACAGTGATCTTCGTGTCCCCGATGTTGGGAATCAATTGCTCCAGCACAGTTGACATGCAATCGTCTAGGTCATCACCGAACGACGGTATAAGTTCATGCAGCAATTGTATGCATTGATGTCTGACATCCCAGTTGCTGTCTGAGAGTGCATCGCTGAGGGCTTGAAATACAGCTCTCTGATTATGGAAGGGAAGCCTACCTCCATTTCTGCGGGCAGCAGTTCTTAATTGCTCCAAAGCTTCAGCCTTCTTATCGAAGCTTTGGTTTTTCAAGTGACTGAGCACGTCATTTTCTTCCATATTCCTCATTAGGGGTTGATATGAAGAAGTATCGTTGACATTGCGATAAGCCAATTTTGTACCAGCCATTAAAACGCAGAGAACAGCAAAACACTTCCTTGAAAAATGAATTGAATCGTTAGGTATAAATCTCCAGTCTTTCCGCTAAGCTGTCCTTGATTATTTCACAACGTCCGATTCCTCCAGGCGAGACATTTTGTCGACAAATTTGGTTGCAATACACATCAAATTCAAGAAGTGGCTTCCCAAAATGGCGACATATTTCCACAACAACCTAACTTATTTGCACCACGTGACTTGCTTAGTTCCCGGATGATTTCGTCAATGAAATTATATTTTATACAGGTAAATTAATGCAGATCTTGAATTACTCTGCATACTAAAACTTGTTATCAATTATTTGCAACATAGCTTTTTCATTTTTTTGACAAAATAATGGAAAATAAGTGTGTATGGCCGTTTTCAACATGAATTTTGTCGTTTCGGGTAATTTTGATTACTACTTGCCATTTCGTATTCTGGTTTGACAGCTCGCGGTCAAGGCCGGTCTTGTCAGACAGGTGCTTGGGCACCGAGCCAACACAGCGACACAGCCTGGAGTCTGGAAGCTAAATGCCGGCTCAAGAGACAAAACTGCTTTAAATGGTGTAATGGATCACAGTGACAAGAATGGAGGATATATCGCAATGCACCATGTTACACTCAGAACTACTCTTGCAGGGATTGAACGACCTTCGGCAACGTGGCTACCTCTGTGATGTGAAGCTGCACGTTGATGGATCATGTATTCCAGCCCACAGGGCGGTGCTCGCCAGCTGCAGTCCTTATTTCATGGCTATGTTCACCGGCGAGATGTCCGAGGCACAAAAGTCCGATATTGTTATACACTCCGTCGACTCATCTGCAATGTTATCGCTCATCAACTATGCATACACCGGCTCAGTTGACATTAACCAGAAGAATGTGCAAAGTTTGCTACCGGCTGCCAATCTACTACAGTTGAAGGCAGTCACTGAGCAGTGCTGCTCATTTCTAAAGGCTCAGCTTCATCCCAGTAACAGTATTGGAATTGCTCGATTTGCGGAGCTGCATGGTTGTTTTGACTTAAATGAGAGTGCTTCAAGATATACGCTGACTCATTTTACGGAAGTGGCTCAAAATGACGAATTTATACATCTGACAAGCAAAGATGTATCCTTGTTAATTTCCAGCAGTAGACTAGTCGTCGCGTCTGAAGAAATGATCTACAATGCAGTGGAGGCCTGGGCGGTGCATGACTTTGAATTCAGAAAACACAGTCTGCCTAATCTTTTGGGATGTCTCCGGCTGCTACAAATCCCACTGAGAATTCTGTTCAGTTTTCTTTCTAACCAGCTCGTGATGGAGATAAATTCTAAGAAATTTATCAACCATGTTAATGCTGTCATAGATTATAAGCAATCAGGTGGAATGCGATTAAGCCAGGATAAATTGTTAGCTGCGAAAATCAATATCTCTCCAAGGGCTCAGGCTAAACGAATCTATGCAATCGGCGGAAAAAATGATCTCTTCGCCACCCTAAGCAGGTGATAAAAGCTTAAGTTATGCATTTCCCAAAAATGCAAACCTATTATTATATGTGCATGAATATGATTCATCTAAATTTGCATTATTGATTTTTTAGAACAAAAAGGTTGAACTGCTGTCAATGTATTGTGATGAGTGCTTCAAAATTACGGTTATGGTAGTAATCCACGTGTTTTAAATCTGATTACTTTCAATTTTTGTTTTTTGAAAAGGTTGCAAATGAACTAGATACGCGAGTATGCTTCGCACACCTGTTACCTATGCATATTACATGACTGTTACATAACGTTATAGATACTGTTCATGTGTGTACTGCTTGAGAAGCCGAAGATTAGACTGCACGGAATTATCTTTGTCTGACAAATACTCCCCATATCCACAGATCCACTTTTTGCTTCAGCAGCAGTTTAGCGTTTTACAAATTGGGAATTGTTTAAATCGAATAATAGGTATCATGTTGTCAGTGCTATCAATGGTTTGTGTATTTTCAGAGTTGACTCCTATTGTCCGAAGAAAGGATGGCTCCAAATGAAATCCTTGCCAAAGCAGACATTTGAATGTGCAGCCATAACTTGTCAAGGGCAACTTTTTGTGCTTGGTGGAATTTTTACTCGTGATACCAGCGGTGACGATGTATCTGGACGGTGCCATGACAACAGCGTTCTTCGCCTTGATCCAGCAGAAGAAGAGTGGGGCGAAGTAACGAGCATGAGGAAAGGAAGAAGTGCGATGGCAGTAGCTGTGCTGCGAGGATGCATATACGTTTTAGGAGGCTACGACGGTCAAAATTACCTCAGGTTGATTTATGCATTTTATTGAACTGCAAATAAGTAAAAATCTCCCTTCTCACAGACTTAACTATAGTTCCTGGCTGCGTGCATTTTTACGATGTTTTTTTACAGTTCCGTGGAGAAATATGATCCCGCGTGTGATGAGTGGTCATTCGTCACATCAATGTCCAAAAGTAGGAGCTGTTTTGGTGCAGCATGTATAGAGGACTACCTGTATGCAGCGGGGGGCTATGGCCCACCATGTATTAACAGGTGCGTTGGAAATCTTCAGCACCTCTTTACATACATGGGCGAGCGCAGGTTTGTAGTACATTTAGTATAGATCTCTAGGTTGATTAGGATCATTTTATTGGTAAGCATGACCGCTTTCTCTTTTGTTTAGGCTACACTATTTCCCCTGTCAGATCATATAACAATTTCTTTAAACGGAAACTGTACACCAACATCTGGAGTACCGTCTTTCGCCCTAGTGCCCCCCCCCGTGCCCCCAATTCTAGCCAATAAAAATCATAATGTCTGTGCATGTTTTTGATTGAGCAACATTTTAAGGTAGATGGGACATCTATTTTATAACATGTATAAAATATTTCTTAATCAAATACAAGACATGATTTGATTATGAAAAACATAGATCTCCCTGAATCTGATCGTCGGATACTTTCCTGCATGTGGAGAATGTATTTCGTGCTATGTTGTATATACAATGTATGTGAAAGGCATACATGTACCTGTAGTTCAAATTTTCCTTGCTTTGAATTTTTTTTCATTTTAACTTGTTAATGCATTAATCACGCGCATCCATTGGTGATGTGATTAAGTCATATGAGGTTGTTTTTTATTCAGTGTTGAGAAATACTCCTGGGAAGAAGACAGATGGGAAGTTGCCGCCCCAATGTTCGAGAAGAGAATAAATTTTGCGATGTCCTCGTTACATGGTTTCCTCTATGTAGTTGGCGGACACAATGGAGTGGCCTATCTGAGTAGTATGGAGAGGTATGACCCGCACACTAATCAGTGGACCAGAGTCGCTGGGATGGGCACACCACGCACGGGTACTTGTATATTTATGCACAATCATTTGGTTCAGTATAACAGTTCAGTGCTAGATTATTGTATCATCTTTAATCAATAAACTTATTGAATCTGGCCCTTCCAAAACTAAGGCCACCGCCTTTAAAGCATTTCTCAAACCGAATGCGTACTGGAATCATGATGATATTTTGTTATTTAGGGCTTGGGACTGCCATAGTGGATGGGAAGATATATGCTGTTGGTGGGCATTCGGGGTCATCATATCTCAACAGCGTCCAGTGCTATGATCCATTTACTGATACATGGTCCCGAGAACATTCTATGAGCACTTGTAGATGCAGTTTTGGATTAGCTGCCCTTTAAGTTATAGGTATACCCCGCGTCCCTCTATCATTCTAGTCATAATAGGGAATACCATGTCATCATTTTGTTGTGTACTAGTCATTTAATTGGTTTATGAATTTTGTTGCTTCGTTTCGATTTCCACCAATGTGATACATATTCTACTTACATGCAATTCTTGTTACTTAACGCTACACCTCACACAGCATAATTTGTCTTTTATCTAGTCTTTCAATTTAAAGACAAATTGAAATTAAATGAACTAAGTCAACGGATACTTCTTTACAGTACCCTTATTCTATATCATAGTTTAACTTTGTTTGCTGTATTAAGGATAGTTTTAGTAGGTCTACTCATGTACATTTTGTTGTATACAATTTTATGTGGGACCGTTTTGTGCATTTACATGGGCGAGTGATTCATGAAGTTTATCAATATAACATCAGTAAGTATAATGACAGGCGCGAGTATTTGTGCCAGAATTGGAAAAAAAACATCATCACAAGTGTGAGGGCGTTTAACTTTTATTACTACCGGTACTTTTTTTCAAGTATACAGCTTGAATATATGATAAACACTTAAGCAATTGATCATCATGTTTTCCAGAGTAACAGCGATCAAGTGATGCAAAACATTATCTTTTGTAACATCCCACGTTTTATTGAACGTGTACATATTCAGTTGAAAATAAAATGCTCATAAAATGGCATACATTTCGTACCATATATTTCATACGTGTTCAACAGAAAGCAAGCAAACACTATACATGCATATCTGAATTCGAGAGTGTAGATTAGTGCGACAGACGCATATTATCAACGAGATCCTGTCTGATCTTTGGAAGGTTTTCATACAGCAAAATTCCGCATTCACAATCACCCTGAAACTGCTTGTAATTTATAAGGTGACATTTTAGGTCCTGGAAACGAAACCAAAAGCGTTAAAGATGGTTATTTACGTTCACATATACATCAAACTGACTCAATTGATTTAAGGATAATTTCACATATTCAGTGTCACCAAACTTACAGAGTCTTGAGTCTCTAGGATTTGCTGGAGCATTCCTCTTTTGAGCCTCATGTTGCTCTTGCTCTGGTCGTATATAAATCTGTTTACGTGATGCACAGCAATCAAATACAGCAGAGGAGATCGCTTGGGGTGGACCAAGTTAGTGAATAAAGCCTTGAAGTACATATTCAAAAGCGATACGTTGGTCTCTTCCGGCTCTAAAAATCTTCCGACAGGAATTACCAACTGAAAACAAATTAAACCTAATAATAGTCGCACGTATCTGATGCAACAATTATGAAAATTGCAAGAGTAAGCTGTACACACCTCCTTAATCGGCACGGTCAATGATCTGAGAACCGTCTGGTGTTCACCCCAAACTGCTCTCCTTAAAAGCACGCTGTGCTTCTGTTGTAACGGTAGCAAAAGGTAACATCCAAAGAGTGAGTCACCAAAGGATACCGCTTGATACTGCTCGATGAACGCCAGAAAGAAGTCGTGAAACGATGAGAGACCTGGTATCTTGGCGATGAAGTCCATCCGGTCGAGAGCGTTCTCTGCCGTGTAATGTTGCAACAGACCAACCAGATAAGAATGAATGTCTCTGTTTAGAAAAAAATCGTTCCCTGAAAACAAGTAGATCACGGAGATATTATTGAGGTTAATGGGAGTGATTTTAGATTATGACGTGAGTATTAGATAAACTAATATCTAACCTGCTAGGAATAAGCACATAACCCTCGTCAACTTGATAGATAGAGAAACATTTGAGAGCACATTTGGTCGGTGACACTCTAAGAAATACACCAATTTGAGAGTATTCTTCACGACTGCCTCCGATGCAATCGAAGATGGAATATTTTCGGCTGCATCGTCCGATTTTCTGGAGTTATAATGCGGAAACCACATGCTATTACATTTTGCGCAAATGTATTGGTTAATGTTATAAAATTAGACAGTGATAACTTATAGTTAATATTTCACTTACACGCTGATGGCTTTGCTATACAATTCAAGCAAAGGAAAGAATGGCCAATCAATGGGCACCAGGGTTTCGTTGATATTCCCGGTTAATAAAGAATCAGTCTCAGAGCAGAGGTACATAGCTCTGTTTCTAAATGATGAAATAAAAGGTTTAAACATAGTGATCTGTAAATGATAATTCGTACCTCGATTCAACACTTTTTTAAATTACCGTGATTTTACTAATCCAGGTACCATGCCCGACAGAGACTGGAGATAAGTTGTACGAATATCATTGAAGCTTGAGCAGATGTCTTTTAGCAACTCGGTCTTTGATGTTTTAAAATGCTCCCTGGTAGCGCTGGTGAGAGGGTGATATTCTTTAATTCGCAGCACATCTAAAGAGCTGACTGGGATACTCTCGTTTCTAGCATCATCCACAAACACTTCGTTGAAAACAATCGTTGACAGCAAGTCATGAACTTCATACTCTGATCCTTGGTCGACACTAATGATCAATTTCAGTGACAGTTGATGGTACAATTTGAAATCAATAGCTTGATCCTATAATGAAAAATACATACCAGGACATAGTTACAAATAGGTAATTTGTGTTGTACTTTCGGCTAGTTCTGGTACCAACACAATGAATTGTTCCCACAATGTAACAGGATATTTCATACCTGTGGACACATCCGAACCATCTGTAATAGAATGTGCTGCATCGTATGCTCCCATTTTCCAAAATAATAAGACCGAGTCTTTTGAGTTCGACAGACTTTTCTCACATACAAAAGTAGTTCTTCATTTTTCAAAACAAGTCCAAATATCTAAAAAAAAGATAAGGGAGACACTTTTAAAATGAACTACCGGGAACGACAAAGTATATGCAGAAGGTAATGTAACTTTCTGGGAAATTAACTGTTCAACCAAAACTTACCCTCTTTGGAATTTCTTTATGGAACTTCCCCAAAGCTAACATAAATCGTAGTAAGCCGATTACGAAGTGGATGGTCGTACCATCAGTAAGTAAAGGATTTGTGCATCCAGCTTCGTTCACGAGTGATCCTAGTTCAGGTAAAGCGTCGCTATTTTCTTGTCGCTCTGACACATCTTCCTTCAGTAATACGGAGTGTTGGCTGAAATAACCCAAGCCACTATAGGTTGCGCATGTACAAATGTATGTAAAACAGGTATGTTGCAATCATTGGTATAATAACCTACCGTAAACTCTGCACAGCTCCAGCAAATGATTGAGACTGTGCACATGGTATCAGAAGATCGTTCACCAGTTTATCAACCTCTTCAATGTGATGGACAATATCTTGACCAGGCTGGGATATCAAGTGATGGATTTGTTAAAATTAGAAACACACTTGGAAAGCTATTGTTTATAACTCCATTCTCGCTGCAGTAATATTTTACCTGTGAACCGACGTGGGCATAGAATGTGGCGAAATAATTCAAGCATGAGGCTAGAATGCTAGGGTCAAACTTCCTTTCGAAGTGGCTTGTCGTGAAATGGTTTAAATTCTTCAACAGGCAAACTTTAAGAGGCTCCTCAAGACCGAACACGTGAGACCAATTAATTTCGGGGAGCTGCTGCTGCTCGGTGCTATATATGAAAGAGGGGAATCAGAATCGGCATCGAGCAGAAATTAACACTTTTTAGTGATGATAAATAGTTATCAGGATACATAATACCTTTGTGACTTCGACATTCTGGCAGTGGTTGCGTAAGCTGCGACATTTGTCATTGCTTCAAATGTGCTCAGCAAACTGACGAGTTCCAGCTGCATCTCCGGAGGACTGTGTGGGGTGGCGTGACATAACGTTTGCAGCTTCGACATGAGGATTGAATACAATTCTCTACAAATATTGAGTAAACATATTTCAAAATAGACCCATTCGGTGAAATCGGGTATTGAACAATTACTTTTATTTTCTTAGTTGAAAGGGACAATTTGCTTACCTGAAGATAACTTCTCCCTTTCCATACCTAGCTAGAGTACACCATAGTCTCCAACACTCTAATTGTACATCGGAATCTTTTTCTATACTAGGTTTGAAGTCACTGAAGCGAAATAAAAAGTATGAAATGGAAAATAGCCCAGATTTATAACTGACTATAGCTGTTCTCATGAAAATAAACGAAGACCATGACAGTGCCCTACCTCTGAGCCGTTGCCAAGTAACGAGCAAGCATGTCCGCTAAGTTATATCTGGAAAGGAGATTCGCGGCAATATGTCTACCCGATGCACAGATAACTCGAATCAGCTTCACACATCGCCCTACTGGTCTACCATATGCTTTGGTGGCACTGATATCTGCAAAATATAGCAACAGTATGTATTCTTCCCTCGAATTATTTATACTGCGAATATATTTCTTACACATAAACATGGCAAACCTGAAGTGCCAAATGATGACGGTAAAAAGTGGCTCACAACAGCGTCCATTAGCCGGGGGCAATTGTATACCTAAGCAAAAAAGGGAACATTTAAGAAGCCATACGTGCACGGATTTTCATTTGACAGTAGTGTCTATAATGTATCCAAATTATTGATTACGGTAAAAATCTCACCTCATATGCAGCTTGTGTTGAATGTCTGCAGATTCTTGTTAATATGTTCAATATTTGTATGATAACAAAAGCATCAGGTCTCCACGTCTCTATAATGTACCTCAAACGTTGTAAAAGTGACATCCTCAGAAAACCCTGGGTAAAGACAATGTAAGACTTTCCTTCAACTGATTAAATTTTGACAAATGATGAAGAATTATGCCTGAACATGGGGCAACTTACTTTAATGAGGTCTTGTTTGACAACATCTGCATCTTTCATCTGACCCTCCTCGTCTTCATCTTCATAAACCTCTTCTGCGGCTCGTATCCGGGGCATCTCCGATCCCCGATACCAGAAAAATATTTTATCCGCTGCATCCTTTATCAGGAAAATAAGATATTTCAACCCTAATAAATTTTCCTTATAATGCTTTTTTTGTTGAAGTTTTCAATTGCGACAACACATTGAAACTACCTCATCCTGCTCACAAATTAGAAGGGAGTGAATGAGATGTACGGCAGACACCATAGTATTATCCGTAGTATCATCCAACGCCCATCGTGCAAGGAATGGGATGCCACTGTCTAACAGACTAGGAGTTAGTGGCCTCGACAAACACCCACTGAAAGCACCCTTCCGTGCCTGAAAACAAGTGTGTGCAGAATGCGTTAAGCTAATATGAGTACGGTATATTATTGACATCCTTCTGCTAAAACAAAAGCCAAGAAATTATGCTTACATTAACCAAAATTCTTGCCAGTGTATTCAGAGCTAAACATCGTTGTTGCATGTTAGCACTTCTGGCCAACTGAAATAGCTCTTGAAGCGTGTAACCGGCTCTCTGTGAAAACATGAAAGAGTTGGCTATAAATTTAATTCGAACAAATGTCCACCTAGAGACAAACTAATTAATACCGGTATGTATTACATAAGATAGAGGATAATTTACATAGTAAATGCTATACATACCTCTGGCTCCTCACCGTGATGATGTAATCCTTCATGCATTGGTATGTCTGCATCTTCGGCAACAGTGGCCCCGTGAAGATCAAACCTCGCAGGACTTCCCGTCTACACATTATTTGTACAGATGTTGTAATGCAATTCATGATGCATTTAATAAATCTACCATTAAACAAACTGATTTCCAAAGTTTTATCATCATGCAGCTACCTTCTTGTCATCGCTACCAACAGATAAATCGGACATCCATTCCAGTTTGTCATACTCAATTTTGTTCATATTGACCCATTTGGAGTCGACATCAATCGGCAAACCTGTGTATGAATGAACCGAGTACATTGCGTTAGCACGCATCTCGGATATATGAATTTATGAAAACAAAAGCGACAAACATGTGCCATGCATTATAATCTAACGAAACTAATAATGAAACCCACCTTTCACTGAGTGTTCTTTGGGACTACTTGATTTCTGTGCCGTATCCATTGCGTGAGGGACACACTTTTCCTCACTGTTTGCTAATGAAGCTGCGCCTTTCTTAGGAAGTTGGCTCTTTTCAGAATGTCTTGTCTTTAAAAAGGACACTAATTTCGGATCTGCAGTAGATTTATGTTTAGAATGAGCACTATTATTCAAGCAGCATAATAGAGGAAAATATTAAAGCGGTGAATGAAACTTACCAAGCATTTTTAGTAGTTTTTCCTGCTCCATTAATATTTCATCCTCAGACATGGAATCTAACTTCGAAATATTTTCATTGTGAATTTCATCACCCATGGGCCGAACTTGCCGAGAACTGACAGTCGGTGTGTTTACGTCGATTATTCCATCATCTAAAGATGACAAGTTACGAGGAGTTTGCAACAGTTATGTAACATAAAACACCACTTTCATAATTGTACATCTTCATAAAAGCAAGTTTTCCAACAATACGGTACCTTGAGTATCCATTTGTCCGGTTGCCAGGTCTCTCTTATTCCTTTCCTCGCACTGCAAAGCGAATATACTTTTTTTCTTGGTAACTGATGTTGATTTAGATTTGTCCTGGTGAAAGTGAAACACATTTTTAATGTTCCATAACATACTCATAAAGGTGTCTTAAATCAATTACAAGTTGTTTGATTTTTATGTAAATAAACTTGGTCTCCATACAACACATTTCCATTATTTCATTACTTTGTACCTTTGTATTTTCTCGTCGAAAAACATCAGGAAATCCACTGGAGTGGCCTTGCACAGCTTTGGGGTAGTATACAGGAAACGCAGATGTATCCTTTTCCTGGATAAGGTTCAAACTGACGGTTATGCGGATGTTCTAATTATGAAGGAACTGCATTTTCAAAACGGAAAACTATCACAGTGTTTATCGAATTAATTGTCTTACCACTATTTCAGTTAGTACTTTCGTGATATGAGTGTCATGCCCTGAAACAGATCAAACTAGTTTGTAATAATAAGGCAGTTTCATGAGCAACTGAAATATCAATGAGTGAACTCCCGGGAGTGAACTACATGTTCAAATGTCCTTGTCCAAATGAACATGATCGATGCACATATAATTAATATATCTGAAGTGATACGCACGTTCCATTAGTTCTTCCGGGTCTTCATCCAATGCGTCTGGAAGAGGGGCCCCTGGCCATTGCGTTTTACCTTCTACTCGTTCTTTGAATTTAGACTTCTTGGGCGGCATTGAGGAACCAGGAGTTACACCAGGTGTAGGTAAACCTATTGGAACGATAAGTGATTAGGTTGACTGGTCTGAGAGATTCCATGGCACTTCGTCCACGACACTTCGCCCATTGTCAGTTGGCCCACATTTTTTGACAGTT
>JAXGGS010037778.1:25635-42932 GCA_035585475.1 Armandia brevis | reverse complement strand
TGTCCACATATTTTGACAGTTTGTCCACATATTTTGACAGTTTGTCCACATATTTCTTATGCAACTAAATGTAAATATGTGATGATGTATGGTTGCAAATATTCGATCACTCTCTTTATGGCACATTTAAGGATATACTTTGTTGAAGTTATTATAGGTAAAATTATAGTCCAAGATATTCTACGAAATACTTTATTAACGCATAATCATGACGAAAGTAATACAACATGCGAAGTGTTCAGAGGCATTCTGCTAACTAAAGGTAATTTAAATTTGGAATAAGGGCGTTAGAGATTTGGCTGCTACTTCGGGGAATCACGTGATAGAGATAACAATGATCTCTGACCAATTATGTTAATCCGCCGGGAGTAACATATGACTGGTGTGGGTCATTCAGGTGTGACCCCGAGTGGCGTCACTCGCATCGTGGTGCGGCAACCACGCCGTGACAAACACCGGACAACTTAATATGACATAAACAAGAGGCATACATAAAGGACCTTAATGTCCTACCCTGGCAGTTTTTTGTTTATCACGGGACCTTAATTGTTGGGACCTTAATTGTTGGGACCTTATTGTCCTACACCCATATGGCATACATGTTAAACAATACACAAAAGTTACAAACATTGACAATACATTTTATTGTTCAACATACTTAAGTTTGTACATTGTAATCATGACAATTAAATAGATGGTGATATCTGAACACAATGTTCAATGTCACAATTAGTTATTTGAACTAAGCTACTTCAAATTATTTAAACTGAAAGCGAAATTTAAACCAGCACGTAGGTAGGACTGTCAAATAAAACTCTCTGTAAAATTTGTAAAGTTTACATGCCGGTTTAAATTTGTCAACACTTGTCCTAATAGCAGGCGAGTGGTTTACTGTTGATATCAACTTATAGGCCTATCTTATATATTCAGTGATAACGGGCAATAGCTTATCTATGAAAGCATCGCCAAATTGCAATTTTAAACAACCTCAGGGTTACTCATAAATGCAATTTTGGCAATGCTTTGAAGTTAAGGTAAAGTTGTGGACGAACTGTCACAAATTGGTGAACGAACTGTCATCCCAGCCTTCTAGGAAAGCTGTGGACGAACAGTCACAGCTCGGTGGACGAAATGTCAAAATTTGGGGTACGAACTGTCACGGCGGCATAGTGGACGAACTGACAGTGGACGCACTGTCTATATACCGTCTGAGATACAGAGGTACATAGTATACATGTGTGGGGTTCAGTGGATAGCATGAGATGACGAGTTCACGATATCTTACCTGATGCTGCTCCCCCTCCGAGAGAAACCACGTCTCTATCTGTGGCAAGATTTGACTGTTGAACATTCTGTTTTCGTTTCCCTCCTACCCTTATGACTTTAGCGGCAGGGGCTGATTTGGAAGCCAAGAACTCCTGTTGCAACCGTAGCAGGTCTTCATCAGATTCATTTCGCGAAGGACGGCTTTCCTCCATATCCTAATATATGCAAACCAAATATTATACAGAAATCATATTTCAATTCAGAGATAAAGATAATATCTCGAGCGGCCTTCTACGGCATAGGCCATATTTTAGTACATCAAAAGTTCACGACCCGGGATAAATGGATATACAATTTCTGAAATATGGAAAGGTTTCAAGTCTTGTCAATTAAGTAAACGTGAACTTACCTATATACTGCAGCTCGTTTAGTAAGAATTTGAAACTTCAACGCATCCAATTTTATAAAAAGGCGAAAAATAAATAATCTTGTCAACCTCAGCTCTTCCCAGCTGTAGAGCGATATTCAGGCGGCCAGTGCGCAGCATTAGACTGGTCCCATGCAACAACCGGAAGATACTTAGCGAGAAACAGTCTAACGTCATGCGCACTTCCCAAAGCGTCGTGACTCCATGGTAACGAGCACTTGCAAGGCAGTCTGTGGGTGTTGTTAACAGGATTTCACGCAAATTCTATCAAGGTAGGCGCATAATTGACACAAAAACTTTGATACATGTATGTAACAAATCATAATCTAGATGCGGAGGTTATAAATGTTGGGTTAGATGTATATTTTGTATAGTTAATTTCCTTTTGGTTAATTTCCTTATGTTTCTAGGCCTATAGGCCTAATAAATGGATTTTTGTGGTTTTGGTTAGGCTGAGGATATGATGTATCTTTACAACGTATGTCACTTTAAGTGCGATTACACATCGAACATTTGAAACTATAAAAATAAATCGTATGTGGGCAACCTCTCGATTGTAGCCTAAAAGTGTCATGTCCTAATACTCTGAAGTAGTCGATTGGTCGCATACTGAGAGATACCTATAATATTAAGCAGTAGAGCCTGTCATCTCAGGGCTAACTGATTGTCATATCACGTGTACGAGTGATTTATATACAAAGGATGCCATTTTATTGTAAAATGTTAGTTTATATTTCCATAAGCCTGTTTTATTCACATGTAATCGTGTAACTTACGGGGTAATTATTATGCATACTATGTATTTAATAGTGCACATTTAGTACTTTGCCCTAAATTGCTATTGTCTTATTTTTTCAGATGTCAGAGCCACCACTTACCGATTCCCAGGTTGATGCTAAGTCAGAGAAGGAAAAGTCGATGCTAGAATCGGACGATGGCAAGAGTGCACCAGCGAAGAGTGCGACTGGGTCTAGACCAACCTCTGCCAAATCACAGGGCAGTAACAAAAGTGGAAGGGATGTACCCACCCCTACATTCGACAACAAAGATAACCCTGCCGCTGATTTGAGAAACATGAGGAGAATAATAGCTGAGGACCCAGAATGGTCACTTGCTACTGTTCCTCTTCTTGTGGAACTTTGTATCAACCACGTTGTCGATAACTTTCAGAGTATGTATTATTCAACTTACATTCTCATCCTATCTATAAATATATCGATTTAGAACACGATTGTCAAATTCCTATGTCTGAGACAGTAGTGTTTGAACTAATTCATATCCCTATTTCTTTTCCAGACAACTCAAAAGTATTGAATGATTTATTGCCAAAACATAAATCTAAAGTACTAGAGAAAATATCTACAGACCTACCGTTGAGGGTTACTGCAAATCTAGTTGACGATGAAGGTTACTGGAAAAGATGTTGCAAAGCTCACTGGGATATTTGTGATGTATCAGCATATGGCAACAACTGGAAAAGGATGTTTTTCGAGAGAAACCTGCAGAGAATCGTTGAGGGATATGTCCCTGAAAACACAGACGAAACAGAGCTCAAGGAAACCTTGCCTTTATCAGCCAATTATGTACAAAAACTAGACATTAGACAGCTGTTGCCTCCAGTAAAAGATCAACCAAAAGGACCAGACGGCGATGATATGTCAGATGGAGAGGGATCAGAGGCTGGTGATGGACCTGAAATTGACCACTTTGATTTCAACACAGTAATACCACAATTGCCTTTCCTAAGGGAATTCCACGTAACATTCGGTGTCAGAGACTGTGGAATGAACTTTGAGTGGAATCTATTCCAGTTCACAGCAAGGGACTGTTTGTATTTGGCTAAATGTATCTCCAATTGTAAACAGCTAGAGGTGTTTCGACTTCACAGAAGTAAGGTTGACGACGACAAAGTACGTGTACTGATCAGTCACATATTAGACCACCCAGGTTTGATTGAGTTGGACTTATCTCATAATCTGATCAGCGACAGAGGAGCAAGAGCCATCGGAAAGTTCATCAACAACCACAGTAAACTCGTCAAATTAAACGTGTGCGACAACACAATCCGGCCTGCAGGCGCCCAGGCCATTGCTCACGCCCTTACCAAGAACACGACGCTGGTTGACCTGAATCTTAGGCTCAACAGACTGAGTGACGAAGGAGGTCAGGCTATCTGCAGATCACTCCTGAAGAACAGCACGCTTAGAGAAGTGAACCTTGGTAGTAACGACCTCACTGAGCCAACTGCTGCTATCCTGTCGCAAGTAGTGGTACAGAATTCCACCCTTAAGAAGCTAGATCTGTCCTGTAACAGACTAGGACCGGTAAGAAATGGTTTTGCTATTTGACTTTGAATATGCTAATAGAACCATTCTGTGACTATAATTCATGTGGTATCAAAAGCTTTGGCATTTTAAGCGAGTCAGTGCTTGCTTGAGATCTGTCTGAATATCCCGGTTGGAAAGACGAAGGTTTTATTTTGGTTTGTGCAGCGTGGTTCCAAACTTGTTGCATTTGTATCTCACATATAACACTAGAGAATGTTCCATAAATGTAAATAACACAAAAATCAATTCTTATTCCACATCAATCAATCAGAAACGTCAAGTTGTACATGAGAGCTGGTTTCATGGACCTCTGGAGGGGGGGCAGAAATAGATGTATATTCCCACCCTTGCATGTGTGAGCCATCGGAGCAGCTTACTCCTTTTCTCACACGCGAGCTTGATTACAATTCGTGTTGGTTATGGGACCGCCGGGCTGACTATATATGAAGTTGCCATATCGCACATGTCATGCCGAAGTCCTAACATATTGCACCCCTCGGACCTCACTGGGGTAAGGTCGCTAAAAAATCCCACCAGACTCTGGTAGTCTTATTGATTTATACCACCGAGTGGCAACTAGTTTATGTTGTTACCTCCTGACTGGTGGGATACATAAATCTCGCACAGTAATCATACCACAGTGAGATGCTTCTTTTGATACAACACCAAAATGGGCCTACTCTAAATCTTGTTTTCGGGGGAAGCCGGGGCGCAGCGTTGGAGGATTCGGAGGTGCTGGAATGGTATGCTATTGATCCTATCTCCAGGCAATATTTGGGATGCATAGCGCAGATGTCCTCGCTTTTTGCTGTAATCTCCACGAAACTCAATCAGCATTCACCACGTCGTGTCCTCAATACAACGGTATTGATAAAAGGGGTGCACATGAAGAAGTAATAGTTGAAAACACGAAATCATCGAATTTCGTCGTAAATAGAGTATCTTCAGATTTGTGCTGATCTATTGCAACCTTCCCCTGTCAAGTCGTTTGATGTGATTTCCATCTTTAGAGACAACTAAACGCAATGCCTGGCTAACATCACGTCTTCTTTGGGAACTGTGTAAAATGTCATGGTTTTCTCATCATTGGCTTCAAAGGTGAGTCTGGCTCCCGAGTTACTTGGGGAGGACATTGAGATTGTAGATCAGACAAGAGACAATCTCCTGGGGCTCAGCTCAAGGAGGAGCAGACTCCATAAACAGAAAATTAATGCACAATTTTTGAGCGCAACCCCCAACAATATTTATGGAAAATCATTCATGCCACTAATTGAGGTTTCCATTGGTATCTGATTCTCCCCAGAATGTGCTCAGATTTTTGATAGACTCATTTCCAAAGTGTAATCCTGCTAGAAAGAAATCGATGTCTCACTCGTCCCCAACTCTGAACACATGGTCAACTTCTGGTATGAATAAATTGTTTATCAACGCTCGACACAAACAGCTACGCGATGGCTCCCTGCACATACCAAGCTCAATAAACTTTGCTTACAGTTCTACTGCACATTGGGGAGTGGTGGCTTATCCAGATTCTTTCCAAGTCTGAGTTACAACAAAGAGAGGCTTATACACTGACCCCTTGCTCCGCTCTGGGGACTAACTAATAGGAAACCAACTTACCAGCGCCGAGCTGACTGTCTACCGGTCGCTTTTTTGCCCATGGAGAATGTCCAGAACCCCTTGTTGTACTCCAGACAATGGGTGGCTCAAGTATACATCCTCTGCTCAATCTATACGTTATTGCAAAGTCAGGACTGCAAAACAAGCGGTCGAATGTAATCCTCTTTATTGACTTGGCTCTAAGATATCGTCAGCGAGCAATGTCGGAAAATGGGGTTTATATTTGCTCAGTTATTTCTTAGTTTAATGATTGCCATATCTCAAGAGGTCATGAAACCAATTTAAATTTTTACAACTTTCTTAATATAGGCTCCACTTGACTGAATTTCAATACTAAGCTCATCATAGAAACTGCACTTACATAATGTTTTTGCACTAAATTCAGATGATAAAAATAAGGGATGTTGTGTATGTGTTAGTGGAACACCGTGTAACACTAATACCTTTTTTCTGGGCTGTTCTTATTTCACTCAAACGTGTCCGGCTGTAATTTGGTTTTAAGTAAGTGTTGTTGCTCTATTACAGGATGGTGGCAAGCAGTTACAAGAGGGCATGGAAGAAAATGAAACTATCACCCACATGGACTTGAGGCTGACAGAGTGCGGCCAGGAGTCAGAGTACTGCATCAATCAAATCCTCAACAGAAATAGGGAAAAAGAGCGTGAGAAGAATCTTAATGAGGTCAACTTGAAACAAGCATAAGCCATATTTTCCGCGATAAGTTTTCATATAGTTCACGAGAAGAATAGCCGATGTTTTTAAATTGATTTGATATTTAATTTAACCCGCCGAATGAATGCGCAATGAAACGATCTTAATGGGAACATTTCTCACACATTAATTTTGACAAGTATGATTGCTCTTCGTCATTTGAGTTTGCCTTTCCTTGGGAATCATCATCTGTGCTATTAAAGTGAGTTGTGAACAGTATTCAATATACGGGATGTTCTGTCGATCGTGTGAAATTATTCTTGCATGAGGTACATTATATATGAACTCGATGGGTTTGTACATGTAAATAAATATTTAGACTGACCATTCTTTTTTTACACTATCTATTAGGATTCATACAAAAACATTTAATTATTTTATTAAAATCATTTTTATTTAATAGAAAATCATACAGCATTAAAGCCTCTCGTTAACATCATATACAATGACCCATAAATGTAGTAGCAGTGGCATACCAGCACAACACCACAATGCTTTACTGAAAGCTACATGTATTACATTTGTAATCATTACAAATACGTAAAAAATTCAATAATAATTCGTGTACACTATATTTTACATATTCTCTACAACCCATGTTAAGTTAGTATTCGGTTAGAGGTGGATATGAACTGCACATGCATGCTTATAAAAAGGAAATAAGCTAATTTATTTAATCATGCAACAAACGCACATCAAACGTTGATATTTTTATAGAATACCATACCGTCTACATCTACGTTGTACTTTTAAATTAGTGGCACTGTTTACACTAAGATGCAGGCAACGCACGCTGAACCTCAATTACCAATACGTAAAGATCAATCTCTCTATCAATAGAAATCACATTCCATCCAATAACATCTGATATTTCATTCACTCTCAGTCATAATCGTCAGGCAAAGCAACATAAATACATGATACTTGTCTATATCTACTCTACCATTAGAGACAAACAGTTAGTTTGTATACATGCGATGCCACAGAAGCGTTCTTGTGGGCATCATGTTTTTGGACTGGATAGAGACAGGGCTTGAGATGGCAATGTTGGGGTCCAACATCTAAATATGGTTAATATAGTTCTATAGCTACTGTACATCAAGAGGAAAAAAGATGTCAAATTTTATCTACATGGCAATGCAGTGGGCAATCCGCTGCTGTTTAGGAATTGGACGGTTAGACTTTAAATAGATTGAATAACTGAATGCTCGATTCCAATAAATAAATGACATAATACATTTTTTAGTGAGAAACACGGTAGGACAAAACATTTTATGGCAGAAGTAGATCGCTAGGAAACGCAGAGTCTGACGCAAGTGATGTGTTAAAAAAATCTTACTTGACGAGTCTTTTCTGTCTGAAAATTTTGTATTAAAATTCCATGGAAATCATAAAATATTTCGTGATTTTAGATAACTACTTTAGCTTATTTCGTTGGAATAAAGGTATGGATTTTTGAATAATTTATGAATGGACAAAATTATATTTCAAATAAGAAAAAAACGTTCCACACGTTGACGGAATAATTGGCAAAGTTAAACTTTCTTACAGATGCTGATAGCCTGAAATCATCTCTACGATTAGCCTTTCATACATTCATCTTATTCACAAGAACTTCACTCATACACCATTCATCAGCATGCAAATTGTTGGAGGGACTGTGATTACTGGATGATTCATTCACATCTCCATGTACTTGAACAAATACACGCACTAGTCACCTAAAAGTACTTCAGTCTGATATGAGATAACTGCACTCATAGCTGAGCTTTGCAAAGGTATGTGATTTGCAATTGGCATAAGCCACCTTGATAAATATACCAAGACGCGTCGAACTGACGATACATGCGACAAAAACATGCACGAATCATTGTTTGATTTACATATAACTAAAACATTCAGCTAATTGGCGCCGTATAATAGTGGAATGAACACATGTAAAATTGTGCTCTTCAATAGATCAGATACATGTGGCATACTGGTGATACGATGAACCCTGGTATTGCAAACGAAATATGTTTAACTCAATAAATACTGATATATATCCATTAAATATCAAAGTACTGGCCCTATCCCTAGCATATGAAATGTCTCTAGCGTGTGGTCTATTGCTGATTTTGGCCTGTAATTGGGTTGATGATTTCAGATTGAAAACAGTTCAACTCATTCAACTCACACAGTCATGCACAATATGAAAGTCAATTAATTAAACCTGATCATTTCAACAATAAATATATATGTCCAGCATATAATCATGATCGAAAAAGCATCCCATTTAAATAACCAGCTATAACACGAACTTGATAAAAACTAACGTTTCTGCAGTAAAAATCATTCACTTCTTGCAATCCATTTTAAATGAAAATTAATTCCCTTTAATAGCTGACAAAGATGAACTTAGATGCTGCTTACAAAACAAAATTTAGAATGGTTTGCCCATGACAAGACTATGCGGCCAAAATATGATTAAGAGCGTGGACTTGTGCATCCACATTCTCAATTCGTACTATAGATTGTCTGACACAATGTCTGAGATCACAGAGAGGTCTCCATCATCCTGACAGAGATCACGTCTGGATCCATCTCTCTCTCACTAGTCTGTTCAGTATCCACTGATACAACAGTTGTCGAAGCAGTGCTCACCGAGTCTAGTTGCTGGGATGTGATGCTATTGGATCTGTTCAGCAGGTGTGCGGCTAGATCGATGCCCGAACCGATCAGGGATGTACGGCTCCCCCCGAGGGAGGTCCGGCTGCTGGCCCTCAGTCTGGCCGCTGGACGCATGCCCAGGGCGTCCTCGTACGAGGGGGGCTCTCGGGGAGGGGACACGCCGGCTGGGAGATCCGGGCATTCCACCGATGTCTGCATGGAACTCTCCCCGTTTGCTGGCCTATGGGCGCGCTCGCCGATTTCGAAACAGGACGTTACGGTACGCATGTCGTTCTTACGGGGTACACTGTTCGCTATTGTCAGCTCACTAAGGGAATCGGGTGTGGTGACTGGGGGGATTGAAGTCCGAGTCTGCGAGCAAGAAGGAGCACCATCAGTATCACTAAGTAACGCGGTCGTCTCACTGTAACTGTGTCTCCTCCGCTTGCGTTTCTTACGTCGCCGCTTGTACTGAATCTGCCCAGGTATATTGTCTGCAGAGGCGATGTCCCGCCTTTGTAGGATGACTCTATTGAGGGGGACGACAGTCCCGTTCTGCAAAGTTCCATACTGAAGGGCGCCAAACGTCTCCTGGGGTATATGTCCATTTGACATGTGCCCATTTGCATATGCTGAGATAGCCCCACCTAGAGGAACCATCTGTATACTGCCGTTGGGGGTAGTTACCGCCGTGTTGCCATTTGCGTCGGGCGCAGCACCAGCTTCCATTAACAAGGCCTCAGAGTAGCTTGGCACTATCGTGTAATTATTACGTATTGTATACTCCAGCTCCGAACTGCCCATTGTGCTCACACGGGACATCTGACCTAGGCAGTAAGATGAATCGAGGTAGCTACAGCCAAATAACTTGTGAACATGGTAATGCACGTATGCTGTTTTGTACTCTATAAGTACCCGTAGGGGCCAGGAGAGCAGCACCAGAGAAGCCAACCAGAAAACAACATGAGATGCATACCATGGTAAGTTATCTGGGTCAGCAAAGGCAATCATGTACTCCTTAAAGTTGATATTTAATAAGTCCAGTCCTTCCCTAGTCTCCATGTAGTCGTCCCTTCGCTCGTGCTCCTGGAAAAACTGCGCTCGTTGTTCTTCAAACTCCTGCTCAGCATCGAGAGTGGCGAAAGAGAAGCCTTTGGAGAAGCGTATTTTTGTGGCTGGAAAGTTCTCCAGATTTATGAGCTTCTTTGATATATCTTTAATGCCACAGTTGGTGAAGTTAAAAGCGGAGCTCGCCGTGTGCGAGTTGACCCTTTCGTAGTAGACTTGTGTCGTAGTGAACGCGTCTCCATTACGATACCTGGTCACTTGTCTCGTACGGCGGACGTAGTGATAACAGACTGCCTTCCACCAGACGATGGGGAGAGCCTCTCTCATAGCCTGCACCCTCTCGTAAACAGCATTCACGTCCACTTTATAGTGCAGCTCGATTCGAGTGTGACAGTGCCAGCACTCGACGAGGTACACCATATACAGCATAACAACAAAGGCCACTGGTATATACACGTATCCATCTTCACATGGGCTCGCCCTGTTCATCCGTGTTATTGGCATGTCATAGAAGTTGACGATCACTTTGGTGACAACCGTTAGTCTACACCAGGCTATAGCACCCAGGCAGCCGTAGATCAGCAGAGTGAGAATAAGGCATTTCCAGTGGAAGTCTTTCCGCAGGGATCGACAGAAGGAGCGTTTCACAGGCTGTTGCTGAAAATACAAGAGAAACCGGTAAATACATCAGTGGCAGGAACATACCTGCTACGGTGAAGGGAAGGAAATCAATATGATATTGCTTTATATTTCTGTGCTGTACGCAGGGATAATGAAGCACACCAAATACCACTTTGCGTCGTAATGGCCATGACCTATATTTATACAGCTCTGATCACAACTACCACAACGCAGACATATCTATTCGCCACCACACAAATTCACCACCACGTTAAAACTTACCGCTAAATGTTGTGTGACGTAGGTTACCGCCATTTATGTCACCCGCTGAAAGTTTAACACCGACGCCACATTTCATCACCAGTATCAATCAGTACCACGCCCATAAACTTCTGGAAATTTCCCCTACAGAAGAAACCCTAATCCGCATAAGTCTCCGACACAATGAACACCTTTAAGCATTAATACACGGGTGTAAACCATCCACTCCGAGGGCACTTGGCGGCATCGATGGATTCAGACGGCGTTCTTTACTGCCAGATTTCGCAATCCTCCTTAAAGCCTCGCTCCACAATTGAAGGTCAGTTGATGATCGTAGAGAAGACTTGATCACTTTGATCAGTCCGTATGACCCTCAGGAGAAGAAATAATTTCATTATATCCCACACGACCATATATCTGGGCGAGCGGGCTTAGTTCGCAGCATACCTGATGCAGCCACTGGCACAGGTTTATTTATAACAGTGCATTTATAGCATCTGAAAGGCTAAGTGTGCTCCAATTAGTTCCAGGTATATGACGCCACCGAACTGCCTGCAGAGAGGGACCCAATCATGTGGTCTTGTTACAGCATTCCAGCAGGGAGAATTCTAGCAAATACGTGTACAATATCGATATTGTTATTACCTTCGACTCAATATTGTCTTAATTATGTACGAGGATTGAAAAGTGGGGATGCGGAAGCGAATCAATCGACTTGATTTTAAGCTACTTAAGACGACTGATGTTGGCATTTACTCAAAGGTTCAATCGCGGGATCAGTGTGCGGTCAGTTGAAGTGGCAGAATTAATCCCTCAACGTGAATCCTTAATCATCTCACTTTGCTCCTGTGTGCAGATAACGATAGCACATTTCAATTCATCAACTGCGTCATTTCCATATGCGAGACGTGCCTAACCGCGGTAGCTAGGCATAAAGTCTGCGAATGATTAATCTGATTTCGGTCGGTTACCGGACCTTTGTTCTAGCTGAAGTACACGGTATAAACATTTCTCGCATCGAACCAGACGGGGAAAAAACAATCAAGCACCAGATTACAGATTCAATAGGGTGATTGCTAAAGGCTGGAACACAAGTGATTACATTTATTATATTAGAAAATGGCTCCTTTTACAGGTATTAATGTCTTAACCACCCCTTGGGATTCAGAACACTAGTGACTAATTACAGAAACCAAGTGTGTTCAGGACGGAATTACAACATTGTCATTTCCCTTATTCAGCGAACAAGCTGAGAATCAATCGCCATAGTAAGGCCAGGGAAAGAGGCGCAACCAAGAAGTGAGATCAATTCTCAGTAATAGCGACTCGCTCCGTGCCCCAATTAAATAAAATACCAGGATTGACTCAATCAGACATGTCCACAAAACTCGGATGAATGCTGAGCAAAGAGGTCAGCGGCAATGGTTGTTCATGACTGGAGTCAACCCCATTAGAGTTAATACGGTTACTAGACAGCCAGTCTGCAATGTCAGACTATGGCCAATGAAGACTTCCTGCTTCTCCAATAAAAGCACAGCATAAGACGCCGCCACATGGATTGCTGAGGCTGTGTAATGATGCTGCATGTTAGCCACCTTAATGAAAAGAAACTAATGAAAACAGGCTGCTGAGTAACCGAGCGAGAGAAGTGTCGTTACAACGCGGAGCTGCTAAGGTGTGGTAATACGTGCATATGCCTGCCGATACCTGTCAAATCCAATCGGATGAAAACTCTCACAGCCACGCAAATGCCCCGACTAAATACCAACAGCAATCCCTGCTCTCTTGATTCGGCCGTGGATAACAAGTTAGGCAAACAGCAACTGCTCCTTATATCGTATATGAAAACGGAAATTGGCAGTAAATGAAATGACGCACTGAATGCAGGTTTTCTCAGTTCTTCCTGCGGAGCCCTGTACAAATCAAGACCATTTCATTTGATGTGCTTGATGCATAGGCACAGAGGCACAGTGCTTCGAATTCGGTAAATTTGATTAACTGTCAGTCTTTTAGGCTTTGAATTCAATTGACAAGTCTCCAATGCAACTATTGGCCTTGACCTACTTTTCCACGTCGGAACGATGAGAACTTAGAAAGGAGGAATTACTATTTTATTCTTCTCATATGTCCGAGTTAGCAGTATTATTTTTCAGACATCTTTGACCGATGGCGTAAACCACATTTCAAAAGAAACACAGGTTTTGAGGTAGAACTAATGTGCATGTCGTGGTGTCTCAAACTATTCAAGAATCGTGTTCAGTGAATCATATTTGTGTGGCACCACCAAGGTCGTGCTCTAAAATTACGTTGTTACCATTGTGCAGCTTACATAGCTCAGTCACGTCGACAAAAACCTGTCAAATGTGGAAACTTAAGTAATCAGTTTACATGACCGCGTAGACAAAATGGACGTTTCACCCTTGCGGGTGGCGTCCAATTAGGCTCATTTACCGCGGATTGTGATTCATGTGCCGAGTAAAATCAACACAAATCCCGCACCTGGTTCAGGTAAATGGACGAGCGAGGAGTATTTCACCGGCTGTACCGACAATTACCCTGATTACCGGCGATGGATTTGGGCAGATTGCTGTTGGGCAGGTTGATCTGGTTAGACTAAGCCCACTACGCGGCGGCGAGCGAGAGGTTTTGCCTAATCCACTCAAAGCAGAACCTCCCGGCCCTGTCCCCCTAAGATAGATGGCCTCATCACGGTAATGCACAGGGCCAACTCCCTCCAGTCTGTTTGCACAAGTTTACATGGAAATTAAGATCCATTGGAGGGTATTACTCAAGAAATAGAAGACTGTCGCGTATTTCATTCATGTTTGAATACGGATTTGAGGAATTGCACATTTCTATAATACGCGTTTAGAGTGTTTGATTTGATCAAGTAGAGAGCCACCACCAGACAGTAAAACAGATCCAATATCCTTATAGCGGTACTCTATATGAACACCCAAAGTAGGTTAATTGTAGAACTAGCTGGGTACGTGACCGAAATTTCCAGTTGAAAACCGATAACACTGATTGGAAAGACACGGTGCTCTAGTCAATAAAAACCAATTGAAAACTAAATTTCTTAAGCGATTCCCAGTAAACAAGGTTCACGAAAACGGGACCTGTCTCACATAAGTCAATCACGTGAAAGATGAACGTGGCTGAGAAGACCACTAAGAGATTCGTGACTGAAATTCTAGTGGAAATAAAGAGAAAATGACCTGATACACACACAAGTACAAGACTGGTGAATTTGGTGTGTTTCCTAAGTTGCATAGTTCCCAAATAAGGCTTACTTGTCTTTAGATGTGCTGTGCTAAATGCGTTTAATTATCAACACGGTTTTGTTCAGATGCAAATGCCCAATCATTCACCACCAGGGCTTCTTATAAAAATGATCATTTAATATTTGTTAACTGACGAGAATGGTCAATTTGTTAACTGTCTGCTAGAAAGGACTACAACAAGCCACCAAGGACTGGCGTGTTTTCGGGTGGAATTAACTTGCCATCCAGTACCAGCTGGTCCACTGACGGCTTCATTAAGCAGAAAGGTGAGTTGTGGAATATTGATGAATCGGATGTACCGTTTGATACCACGAGTGCGGTGAAAAATTTCACGAACAGATTAGTGGGTTCCATTGAGGGAAAAGCCTTTTATGCTCCGCGGAAGTCATCAAGATTAACATGCCTTGGCAAACTGGAGAGCAGCTACCAGGCGGTTTCCTTCATTAGAGCAGGTAAACAGGTGTGACGCCGCAAGGGAGGGATGGACTCATACTCCTTGGGCTGCCCGCAGTTATATGGACGCATAACATGTCAATGTTCTATCTTGAATCGAATTTCATGAAGTGATTTACATCCTATTATCACGTCGGCTCCATACGAGGAGGGCGCAAACAGGTCGCCTATACAATATGCATGGCGATGGCGCTATAAACAGGCATACTTGGCGGCACTGGAACTTGGAATTTCAGGCAACCAATATCCTTACCTACCCAAAATAGGCAATATAAATGCACAGTCCCCCTGACATTCCAAAGAGCTGCAAGAAACAGTTAAAAAACGTATGTTTCAGTTTACAAATTGTGCTGATTTCCTGACGGCTCGATAAATGGATGGCAGTCGAAGCCGCTATACCATCATGGGGGATGTTTGGGTCTCATCACCTTTTCGTCACCTCCGAGTAGAAAAAGTTGACTGACGTTGAAAGGGATGCAATCGACGACTGTTGTGTAATGAGCTCACGGTGCCCGGGGTGCAATATTTTAGCAGATTAATGACAATCTACATTCATGGCGCTTAGGTCTGTAATAGAATTTTTGAAGCTGGGCTTAATTTCAAGGACAGAAAAGCGCTGAGAGGCGAAAACACTTTGAAAGAAGAGGCGCTGACATCCACTTAGATACGCCGTGGCTAATACTTGTGAAAAAGATAACTGTCACTCGGTGATCCATCAAGTGATAAATTTGTGTGATTATCCGATTTGCTCGATATTCTCGCTCAAGGTTTTTACTAATTAATGGCTTTTATCTATGAAGATAAACATCTCTGCAAACACGGGTTTTAGGATCGTTGCATTAATCACATGTTTTAGCGAGTTAATGAGAAAAGCGGGGTTGAACGGTACGTACCTCTTCTGCGTTGATGTCTTGCTCCAACCTCATACTGTGTGCAATGCATCGCTGTGGTCCCTACATTGTCTGGTACACGAATCATCAAGAAGCACCACTCCTAGTCAGTCCGCTGCAATAAGGAACGAGAGCAAACTTTACATTCAACTCGTATATAGAGTCCGACGCGCGACGATGAATTTTATTAAAGGCACAGATCACCGTTTCGCTTACATCCTGTGATATTCCCCAGGCTTAATGGCGGATTAGTGCCTCGTGGTCACACGTTATCTACGTCACTGCCCATATTACTAAGAGAGGAAATACCACCCGTCGAGTCGCTCACAACAGATGAAAATTAATATATCACCGCAGATGAAATGCTCAAATCATCATTTATATTGAAATACATCCATCAGATTATTGCTATTAAGTGTATTAAGACGCCGCTTCCCTCGAGACAGTAATTTCCTATGAGAAAATATGTGGTGAATAAATGGCATCCCCGACACCCCATTTCCCGATTTCAAACAATATGGAGTCGTAGAGGTCATTCCTGACCGAGGCTATATACACTCGGTATTGCAAATTATCGCTGGAATCACGCTAAATAACGAGATTTTAGCACTGCGCATAACAAGTGACCAGGGAGGCATTGTATCGAGGAGTCAGAGGGGGCAGCCAGAGGTTCATGGTCACATAAGGATGAATGAATTCATAAATGGGATTTGCTCGTGTATGCTCTTGCCGAGCCACATAACCCACTAGGCAAGCTTGATAAATGGTCGGACAGAGAAATGACCCATTTTGAATCAGCACCCTGACCTTACTTTTGCAATGATGGTTATCGCGCTAGTGGCACATCTATAGCGAAATAAACCGAAAGGAAAAGGAAAAACTGAGCTTTTACCCTTGCCCATAGAGCATGCAACAGTGGCATAAAAGTGAATATCACTCTAAGCTTAAACTGAATTTGATGGCTCGCCTGAAACCGTTGCCTAGCGTCCCTGAAAATGGCTTTCATGACCAACTCTGGCTGCTTTTCACATGAATGGCTTTAAAGATGAAGTCTCCGACAGAGTGTGAACAAAGGATGATCCAGCTTATAACCGACCGCAGGACTAATCCAATGAACTACGTCATGTCCTATTTGTCCGGCTCGTGGCTCTACTGGTAGAGGTCAGTTCGGATGCCCCCTCTATGACCTTCTGATCAGCTTCCTACAAAAATGGCGGTCATCATCAAATTTGATCTCATCGGTGAGACTAATTTGCTCTGTAAATTGCCGCTGTTCCACACTTTTGTTGCTAAGCAAATCTGGGGATGTCCTACAAGCAAGCGTTCGATAGGTTCCAAAGGACGTAATTGAAAGGGCATCACCGGCTGACCCCATATTATAGTTTGATGAATCAAGGCAAAGGATGCAGAGGTCTGAGCGACCACGGAAGTGTTCAATAAATGTACTTAGCCAGAGTGGTTTCCCGAATAACAAATTCACTAGGCTACATCCTTTGGTCACATCTAATACAATCAAGTGTGTCTCTATGAACATAGATCCGCCGTGTCCATGCCTAACCGAAGAAATCAAAAACAATGCAGGTTCTACCCGAGACAAGGTGGAAAAATATTGATAATCAGATATCCTCATACATTTTAAGGATTATTTGAATTCATTTACGGCTATCTAATACACTACACATTTATATAGAGCAGAGCATCAAATGAGCTTTGTAAATGC
>JAXGGS010037667.1:0-23879 GCA_035585475.1 Armandia brevis | reverse complement strand
CTGATATTACAAGCGAGGGATGTCATAACAGATGTATGATACAAGCTTTTAATAACGTGTGTTATGCGCTATTCATGTTGATTGTGCAAGGTACACGTCATGGAATTTAGCGCGGGATTTACGCTAAGGCAGGTTTGCACGGTTAAGCCCGATTATATTTTTGTGATTCTTGGAATCACTCAAAAATGACAGAAATCGATCTGACACAATTTACTCGTTTATATCGATATAGAGTATCATTACCTTAACAGAGTATCATTACCTTAACAGGAATACTCTTTCTATCATCGTATCGAGTTATCGAGCTGTAAGTACTTCGGTTAACTTAAGTTTTGTTCTGGATTTTTTAATCATCATTTATTTGTCAAACGTTTTCAAGTATTCCCAGAGAGACATTCGCACCTTGGTTCAAGTTGTCTCAAGTTCATGAATAGTTATTTTGTCATCTTACTTTATGTTAATAGGTGAAGTGGAATCCCAATAAGATTGTTATCAAAGTTTAATTCCAGATTTGTGTTCAATATTATTGGCTACATCATCATGAAATCGTTAAAAAAAAAGAAATATCAAGACATTATTCCACGCATCCTTTAGAGAGAAAATATGTAACATTAACCAAAAAAGATGCCCATTTCATATTCATGTTTTCGTTCTTGTATTTTATCTTTAAAATGGAGATGACGGTGGAATATAGCTTGATTCCACCCGGGTTCAACATTGTTTTTGTGTTGATTGTAAAATAATAAACACAAATCATCGAACAGTTATATCTATATCAATTTATTTCTACTAATGGTGATATATATTCGCATCTGTATCAAGGATAACATATGATAAAGATATGCAACATTATGAACTACAATGTTAAAAACAATGTTTATTATTAGTCATTTTCTTGATTGATTGTGGAAGTGTGTGGAAGTGGTTTTTGTATCATTGTCAGAGCCTGATTGGATTCCAGCAAACCATGAAACTGACTACGTTCCATATCCTCATCATCGCTATCGGTACCTTGTTAACGAAGAGATGTCAACATTAGTTATTTTATTTACAAATAGCACACAGCTGAAAACCATAGTTACGAAGATTCAAATTACATATATCATAATTACTTTCGCCGTCTTCCCCCTCTTTGATTGAGAGAATCTGAACTATTGCAGTAGGATCTGGTGATGGAACTTTGTGTGGTGTATTAACCTTTTTATTAGATGAACATCCATCTCCTGCCATCAACCTATCAGATAAAAGGTAACTAGTCGCTGATTATATTTAACACATTCGTCATATATGTAGATACATTAACTGTTTATATCGGAGTACATGTACATGGTTCCAAAAGAGCTATAGATTACGGTATCTTACATGGTATGAACGACTTTTATCTCCATTCTATGTTCGGGGATATACTGGAGACAGCTGTCCACTGCTTGAACAACGTGTGGATAGTCGCTCTTCAGCACATGGTACTTCTTAGAGTGATTTGGTTTTATTTTCCTTTTAAAGTGGTCAGATAGCGCTTCCATAGAAGAGATCTTGCCATACGGAGATGACATATCTGGGTTTATTATGCAGTAAAGGACCAGTCCAATTGCCCACATATCAATCCGAGCTAGATCTTTGAATTCCGGAGAGGACAGGAGCATAGGACGACCTCCGTATCTTGCAGAATCGGGGCAGATTTGCTCGGGCGCCATAAAGAGAGGAGTTCCTCTCTTAAGGCCTAGATCATATTTTGGGGGGACATTCCCAACCGTCTTCTCCAGGTGTTCTGTACCACGGGCTTCCCCAAAGTCGGTGATCCGGCATCTTAATGGCTTGTGATGGTTGTTACCGACCAGGATGTTCTGCGGTTTTAAATCTCGGTGAGCTATTCGCCTCTCGTGAAGATACTGCAGTCCTGAAACAATCTCCGAAGCCAGGAGATGTGGCGCTCGGATCTTGTGGTAGAACTGATCCACCCAGCGTGGGATTGTCAGACCTACTTTCAGGAAATCGAATAAATCAGATGTATGTCGCTTTTGTTTTGCTCCATGTGAACTCCAGTCGTAGGCAATATAGTCTAAATACAGTTGCATTGGATCAGTGTTGTAGGCAACTAGTGAAATTACATTGGGATGGTCCATCTTGCCAAGCAATCTAATTTCTTTGGCGAACAGATTTTTCAGCCAATCCGCATCAGCATCACTCCAGACCTCCATCATTTTGCACACATACATTGCTTGAAATAGAATGTAGTGAATGTTACATAAGCATTCTCACATGTTGCCATAGTAATAAATGTAAGATCTTACAGGTAATTAACATAAAGAATCGGTTACTCACTCCCTGTACCTCGATGTGTGACCTTGTAAACACTTCCAAAGCTTCCTTGTCCTATGGTGTCTTGTTTCTCGACCATCGTCCTTCCCCACTTCGGCTGATCAACAGATTCTATCTTCATGTCTGACATCTTTGTTATTCCAGCGTGACCTCGAAACACGATAATACAATGATTTCTAATGTTATGGTGTTCGGGATAACTAATTCTTGCTTATATCCGACCGATGTCTGGATGGACATGGTAGTATGGATGTACTCACCAGAGGTTGTGAATATTCAGATTCGAGCGTGATTCACGAGTATGTTTACATGTATACACCCGTGCTTGACAACTTACATGAGTAATGTCCTAACTAGAATAGTCTGCATTAATTATTATATCAACTAGCTCAGCGAAACTCGTTCAGAGTTGTGGCCTACAGTGAGAATTATAAAATATAAATTTAGTATTTACCTTGTTCATATCCAAGTTATCAGCTTTCGATTCCGAATTTATGGATTCCGGTCATCCAAGTTATGACACTTGATTAGAATAGAATAGATAGTATACGGGGTAAATGAAAACAATAAATGACTAAAAAAATGCCCATACTTAGAAGGTACATATTACTTTATGAATATGATATATTTCCTTACAACAACGTCCTGAATGACAACGCAGTTCACAATTAAAGCAGAAGAGTTTCTAACTGCCGATGACTTGTATGTGCACTTTGCCTCGAGAGGAAGCTTAATTGTCTTCTAATTTCTGATTTACGATGGCAGCAACTTTTAAAACATAGGTAGGTGTGCTGTGAATAGCACTCATATAAGTACAAGTCGTGATATATTTAACATGAGGATGTTCACATCCGACTTAACCTCGAAATGATGTTTATCTGGTGTTTAATCATTTACGAATAATTCTATGATGAATGCTAATCGATATCGTGACGCAGATTGTCGGTTCGATGAGTCCTTCACGGAAAGCGAAAACAAAAGTTAGGAACATACATTCTATGTAGCTCCTATATAGACCAAAAACATAATAAAATAATAAAATACAGATCTCTCATATTTTAGAACAGTTGCACTAAAACATGATGTTCATTCATTATTATGGTGCACCTTGTACTGGAAAAAACGTCAGCTCAGTTGGAGATCTGGATTCCAAGAATTATACACAGAAAATCATTGATCACTCTCCGGATAATCCATTAAAAAACAAAACATCTAATGATAAAAATTTGAGTGGAGTTTGGACCTCTCGGCCTAGCTCTCTATATATTGAGCACCTTCGCTGATCAAACGTATTACACATTCTCTTTGTCAGACATAGAGACGATAATATAGGTACCTGTTGAGTGCAGCACTATTCCTCGAGCGGGATTTATCTACCAAGGTATGTTTTATACACACTAGTCTAGCATGTGTCTACACTTTGTCTAAAAGTATTTAATATTTACTAAGGGGGTATGGCATACGTGTATTGATGTTATCATGACCATATATGCGCGGTAATGGCATTTAACTCAATACGCCTACAATAGTGAGACATATTTACAGCGGTGGTCCGACGTATTTTTATCGTAGATAGGTAAATACATGTATGTACATCATTCACTGCCCCGTACTATTGGTGTACGCTTAATATGCGCGAATCCGTAACTTCAGGCGTCGTAACCCAACCAATCGTCAATGTGAATCATCCATTACGGTGAAATTCTTCAAAAAACAAACAAGACATCACCGCATGTTGTTCGCATATACATGTCTATGGATATACATATATGAATTATATGTACGATATTTTAAAGTGACGTTTAAATAATATAGAATTTAGTGTATTTGTATTGTGTGATATGCAGATATTGAGAAAGTTGGGCCTAGTGGCCGCGGTAACGGCCGAGCACGCTGTGTTTGTGCGTAGTGCATGAGTTTGACCGTCCAATTAACGTATCTGGGAGACTGTGCCTATCAAATCGGCTTAACATGATTGGAACCTTTCCTGTAAATACGCTGCATTGATGCGAGATATGTATATAAACGCATGCGTATAGTTTAATCTACAAAAAGTACCATTACTAAACTCCTTACTGAGTTACTACCAATACCTGTTATTCGTGTTTCATAACTATCACAGAGGAACTAGAAAGAAGTAAAACTAACTGGTGTTGACAACACGCGAAACAATTCGGTACCGTGCTGCAGTAAAGGTCTCAGCTATTGTAATGTCATATTATATAAATTCCGTCGAGATAAAATGAGTAACTATGACTTCTTTCTCATCTAGATACCTTCACGCCGAGGGGATATGGCGGGAATTGGAGTTCCTCTGCCGGAGTCGATAATGACTGCCTTGGAAGAATCTGGTGTGTAAACCATTATAATAATTAACAAGGTCAGATAATAACCATGGCATATACATGTCTCCATGTATTTAACCTGAGACTTTAGCCATGTGCAATAATCAATACGCCAACATTTATAATGATTTATTAAAGATACTTGAATCTATGTGCTGAATTGTTGAAAAAATGTATTTATAACCTTCATCTCTAGACATTGATATGAGAGCTTTAAAAGGTTTTACCTATGAAGGTCATTTACGGTATATAAATGCTTTATCTTTATCGGTCCTCTGCATTTATCCAATCTATAATGTTTATATTTTGAAAGATTATGAGGCGATCTACGACTCGTTGCTGGGAGACACAGCCGGTGCGGTAAGATCAGAAACCGGATGGGCAGAAGTAGAAACATTCCGAGAAGAGGCCACACGTCTGATCGATGTCCACGGGCTTCGCAAGTGGCACGATACAAAAATCACACTGCCAGATGTCATGAAAGTAGGGAGTGCGCATGCGGGCGATGACTGCAATGGCGAGGGTGAAGACAACAATTCTCATGCCAGTAAAGTTATTTTCAATTGGCTAAGAAAACTGATATATTTAGATGTAGAGGCAAGGGATAGAAATGTCCTGTCAGATAAACCTGTTACATGCTCTGTTGACGAATCAGAAAGCGATTCCGATAATGAGTTTAAGTTAGATGACGATGATTTTGGAGTAAAATCAGATCGCTTACACCCATTGGACTTCATCTTGCTGGTATATCCCCTCTGTGACATACAGTTAAAACAACTTCTAGCCAGCAAACTGTTCCTTTGTAGACAAGCGATTCCTCTGCTATACCCTGATTACTATTCCGGTCAGTTCGAGTTGAATCTGACCAGTTTATCAAATCTATGCATCGATTACAAAGTGGCAAAAGAGGAATCTAAGTTAGTTCCATGCACAGACGTGAAAGCGCCGTGCGTATCATTTGTAAAAATGGGTCCTGTGCATTCTGCTTCAAAGTCACACATTCTAAATTATCTCCTAGACCCAAGGAGCCATGCCACATTTGTGCACTGGAATGTTTTAAACGGTTCCCAGCCAAGACACATCTCTCATGGGCTGATTGAGGTTTCGTGGTTTTTACCAAAGTCGACTGATGATTCAGGGCAAGCAATGACCATCCTGAATTTGAGGGGAGATGGATTTAGTTTCCCAAATCACATTGATTTTCTCAGTGCGAATTCCACGGTTATTGTTCTGTTTGTCGAGGCTTGCAACTTGAAAACTGAATTTAGCAATACTTTGAACAAGCTCTCTTCAGAAGTCAAAATCATTATCATTGTTGCTGTCACTAAAAATGAAACGTCACCTAAACTGAATGTGAAGAAATTTAAAGAAAGTATTACTCATTCAGCAGTGACTTGGCTGAAATTTGATGCCAATCGAAATATATCCACTTTTACAACCGATCTACAAACCAAACTGCATGAAGCGATCGAAGGCAGTTCCAAGAGGAACTTAGCTTTGAATGCATTTGCTGATCAAGGAATATTTCATATTGACTCAAATGAATATACTACCGAGTTGGGACTGGTGCAAAGTATATGGCAAGTTTTTCACTCTGGAAATGTAACTTCCTCTTTCGAAAACAATTTGCCCCTTCAGGGCAACCCATGGATAGAATGGACTGGTCTGAGTAAGAAATATCATAGAAATATATACGAGGAGCTAATGAAGGATGTCACAACCGAATTTCATATCAAGGAAGCCTTAAAGCAAAAGATGAATAAATGTAGGAACATTCAACGAGGCTACCTATCCAAAATTTCACCTGCCATGAAGCAAATCATAGCACTGATTCTTCACGGAAGCAAATTAAAACTGTTGCTCTTTTTAAATGCACTAAGTACCAAATTCGGCACTCTGCGCCAAGGGGACTCGTCGAAGCATAGGGATGAATATTCAATTCAAACACCAAAACCCTGCAAAGCCATTCAGTCGAAAGTAGACAACGTGCAAGATATTGGATGCTCTAGGTCTATAGGTCTCGAACATATATTTCGTGAAATAGGTCAGATCTATGAGGCCGGTATAAACAGTGCTTACAAGGTGAAATACAAACAGCTTCCGGCTGCCGTTGCCTCTCTTGTCGTTCAGGGTCAACCATTCGAGTTGATCGATGGTGATGCAGGAAATGTTCCTATCACATGGGTCACCGACGTTTTAAAGAGCATCAAACAACAACTAGGTGACAAGAAAATATTTGTTCTATCTGTACTTGGCATACAGAGCTCAGGTAAATCCACCTTGCTGAACACCATGTTTGGGGTTCAGTTTGCGGTCAGTGCTGGCAGATGCACTAAAGGTGTATACATGCAAGTGGTCAAAGCTGATAGTGAGACCATGCCATTTGACTATATCCTAGTACTTGATACCGAGGGTCTTAGATCAGCTGAATTAGATGAAAATACAGGCAAGTTCAGAGATAACGAGCTTGCTACGTTTGTAATAGGTATCGCAGACACGACTATTATTAATGTCAAGGGAGAAAACTATGCTGAGATGCAAGACTTTATTCAGATAGCTGTCACTGCATTCCTCAGAATGACGTTGATTCACAAAAATTTCAACGAAAACAAAAAGTGTATTTTTGTGCACCAAAACACACCTGCTGCAAATGCGAAAGTCAAAAATGCTTTATCATGTCGTAATCTGCTGGACGCTCTAGACAAAATGACTATTTATGCTGCAAAGCAAGAAAAGCTTGGGACATCTTCTTTCAATGAGGTGATACGGTTTGACTGCGAGAATGACGTGTGGTATTTCCCAGATCTTTGGCAAGGGAACCCTCCCATGGCTCATGTAAACCAAGGTTATAGTCTGGAAGTTCAGAGAGTCAGAGATGCCATCTTCGGGGGCTTTCACCTAGACCAGAGTGAAAAATTCAAGACATTTTCGTATTTCACGACCTATGTCAATGACTTATGGACTTCAATTCTGAAGGAAAACTTCATATTTTCCTTTCAGAATTGTTTAGAAATACGAGCACATTCAATGCTTGATAAAAAGTACCGAGTGATTATGCATGATGCCCAATCAGAACTATTTGCGTGGGAAAATGATAAACTGAAAGATGACAATTGTGAGGGTGACTTTGCCGAACTCGAAAGAACCCTCTCGAGCGATTTAAAGAAAGAGTTAGCTGGGTTCATTGAAACATTGAAGGTTGGAAACACTCAAATACTCGTTCAATATGTAGCAAAGAACCCGGATGCCAACATAATGAGTAAATGGTTACCGGCTCGATTAAACTTGCTAGCCTCGAGTATTGACGATATTAGTTCTGAGTGTCACTCGCGGTTGATGTCTAGAATCGCCGATAAAAGGCAGGAGCAAGAAGTCAGACGTCTAGAGGCAATTCACAAGGAACGACTCATGATTTTGGCTACTGAGGCTGCTGAAACCAAAGGCATTTCCAATGAGACTGATTTAAAAGACGAATTTGAAAAGATTTGGTTGAGTATTTCGCCTGTGGAATATGAGCTTGATACGAGTAAGGCAGAGCTCAGGGTACAGAGCGACATAAACAGGGTCTTATATGAAAGATTTCCTAAAGATCAAGCCAAAGTCAGCTCGGCTCTTGAGGTAATAAAGCTTGATAAAGACGAAGAAGCTTTAATCTTGGTCTCCGCACATACACTTGGCAAAGATCATTTGCGAATCTTTGACTGTGAGTCCAAGCAAGAATTCTCTCCCGGCGACCAAGAATGGGAGCTTGGAACCAAAGTCCTTTTACAAAAAATCAGTGATGATTTAGTTGACAAGTTAACAAGGCACATGTCGTCATTGAAGGAGGACACTTATGACTTGTCTTTAATTCGAGCTCAGATAGAATTAGTGCAGTCGTGGGGTGATCAGGAGATCAGTGATGGGACTATATGCATTATAATCCTCCCATCACTAGTGACCATTCTAGCGGTAAGAGCTTGCAAACAACTATACCAGCTGCTTTGTGACCTGGTATCACAAAGGTTCTCTCTGAAGCGTCGGATGGATGAATACAAGGATAGGTTATGGCGTTTCCTCAAGGCTTCAATAGAATCGGTCAGTTACGATACTTCTATCGCAGACCATGTTTGCCTGCAGCTGAAGGAAAATATACTTACAAGCATCAAACACGATATGAAGAAACACATTGACGAAGAGATTTACACTACGTTTGATTGCAAACGATCTTTTCTAAAATTTGTTCTCACACAATTATTGACAGAAAAAAGAAACTTTGATCAGTATGTAAGATATTTTAAATCACCCAAATCCGTCGCTAAAGAGATATTGGCTTCATGTATTGACAGACAAGTGAAAGCCCAAGACCATGGTGAGTGGACAAAGCGATTCCTAGATATATCTACAAACTGTCTTCAAGTGGCAGCAGAAAGTTTTAGTTCTGAATCAGAAATAAAGGCCAGTGAATGGGTTAAAACATTTGGGGAATTATTCCAGCAACGGCTATCACAGTTGGACGCTAACTTTACTTTGGACACTTTTGTTGACACAGTGATGATTACAAACCTTGAGACGCTCAATGGCTGCTTTATCGAGTGTATGCAAAACATGCTTGGGGATGTGATGGGAGAAGTTATGAAACTGAGTGTCAAAGAGGTCGGATTCACTAAAGGTGCAGTCTCCGATACTTTTAAAGTCCTATGGGGTTGCAAATCTTCTTGTCCTTTCTGTGGTGAGCCGTGTTGTCACTCAATCAATAACCATTATGACACCTGTGACACAAGTCATCGCTGCACACAGCACCGACCAATGGCTCTCAAAGGCAAACATGTCAAATTGACAAACAGAGAAGCTATATTTACCTGTCCGTACATGGTTTCACAAAATGACAAGTTTGGTATTGACGAACAGGAGTTTAAATACAGCGATTATAAAACTGTATACCCTCACTGGGAAATTAATCCCTACAACAGCATCGAATCAAGCAAGTATTGGTTGCACTTTTTTGCAAGATTTAGGGACGAATTGTCTGCGAAGTTTAAGTTGGATGATTTAAGTGTACCTCCTTCTTGGTTCGAAATATCGGATTCCGAAGCAGTAGCCAGTTTAGACGAGCTGATCTGATGTAATACACATTATTCCATCTCTATGTAACCAAAACTAAGCGTGTATCAGGTTATCAACTTATTTTTTAAAGGTCCATGGCTATTGACATGCATATCAGTTGATTGTCGACATGTAGCCCTGATGAGACAGGTAGTGTACTAATATGTAGTTGTATATATATATATCCTAGTATAATAGATGCAAATAATCAACGTCTGACAAAACACTAAAATATTAATCAAAGAGCCAGATCGACAATCACCTAAATCAGTGAACTGTGATAGTCTTACTACGTTATGTCGAATGTACCATGTTATTGAACATGATATATCATGCTTAACTGTTTTTCCTATTCGTTTGTGAAATAAAGAAAATAATAAAACATGTTTAGTGTTTGTAAATTAATCGTGGTTCAAACGAAGCGCTTGTTTATCTTAATAACGGAGACAATTTAATTGATTCAGATGTCATCCTTATATAATGTATTGATCAAGATAATCAGTAATAGGGCCATACGTTTCAAAATCGGTCTCAGTATGCAAATACACTCGACTAAAAATCAAAAGTAACCAACTTGAACTCGTTGAGTCAATAAAGAGTCCATTAACATCTCTTGAATTATTGTGTAAAACGCATACGCACGGTGATAGGAAAAGCTAACATCAAGATAATACATATTTCAGGGAACGTCTAGATTATCTTTCTTGGATTTTCCAAGTACCTCATACAATACATCAAAGTAAATATTTAGATGACTAATTGTTCATACTCAAGCTGACGTTTTCTTCACAACGCACATGTAATGCACCTGTAACATTATATACAAGATACAGGAGTGCTTATCGACCACAAGATGACAACTTAAGTGAGCATACATCACACAAATGAAGCACTCTTGTCAGAGTGAATGTCCTTAACTAGACAATCCGGTCGGGTTGACAATCGATTTCATAATACACCCTAATTAATCTAAATGTTTTACATTTATGAGTAAACCACTTGTTATACATGTCAAGTACCAACGTCATGTAGAAAGTGCAAACATCTAGTTTTGCGAGAGTAAAGATACCACACTTAGACACATAAAATACAGTGGTATATGGAATTTCAACTCGTTGTGATAGCTTAAAGTGGCCATTAGTAAGAAGCAAATACCCAGAATCGGTACTCTGTACACCTTGATTTATGGGTTTGTGCGGCGGTATTGCCCCACTGCATTCGTAGATCGCCGATCCGCACACCTCAATCCAAAAAATGATAGTTTCCACATTGGATGCACTTGATAATTACACAATGACAGTCCGATATTTCACCGATTGACAGACTGTCACTCGACCTATCCTGTCGTGAAGACAGTTTGTTCATGTTATTTATCATAATTCATCAAATTGTTATTTTATTCGTCAACTGATTAATGCTGCTAGGTATGTGTTACCCCAGCAGAAAGATTTACCGCTTTATGTTTATTTACAGCGCAAACATTTATTCAAGGTAACATGTTGTGGATGAACTTTGACTGAGAATGTTATTTCATGTGCTCGGTTATAATATTAGGTTTATTTAAAATACTAAAACCCATATGCAAAAGATTACCGCTTTGATCAAGCCTACAATATATTACCGGTACAATGAATATTGGGTTGTGATGCCGTGCACGGAGGGTCGTGTGTTCATAAGTAAAGAGTCATGCACTTGTTGGCTGTCAATACACCTTTTCATTATTACTGACTTAGTACACGTAATTAAGCCGTGTAAGAGTTGACGTATACGTTTACATCAGACATGAATATATTTTATTATTGATGCTCATAATTGTCTGAGCCATGGAACAAATGCAAATATCATTTACGATATTATTTGCGATAGTAGCAGGTAAACGAGACATATCAATTTTATGTGCATTTCCTTCTTCAATCAAATTATGGATAATCAATCAATGAATTTATTAAATTGAAGAGAGTGTAGAGGTCCCCGTTTTTATTTACGTCTAGATCTAAATATGCGTCAGCCCTCTTCAATTAAGTATCCTTTTCTCTACTAAATCACTGAAACACTTCACAAACACTTCACCGACTTCACTAATCGTGACATCGCTATATGACGATCGAGTAATCTTACTTTATGACATACATGTGTATATATAGTTAATATATCCACATACAAGTTTATTCTAAATCTGAATCCAATGAATGCGCAAACCCTCCAACTTTAGTCTGTAACATATAGACTGAACTTACATCCAGTTGAATTTATATATTTGGGTTAAATCTGACAGTTTGATCGTTGAGAGTTACTTAATGTTTATATAACGAGCAATTTCCCTCTCATGATTACTTAATACAAGCATATAATCAGCCTCTTGTAAATTCTTACACGTCTCTTATTGTGCATCTATGTAACACTTACGCTGTACACGGTTTATTCCATGAGAATTACGCTGTAGATCGTGACTTAATAGTGAAGGATATACGTCCCTCTCTAGGCGCGAGTACATGTGTGATAAAGTCATGCCTGCTCTGGTTATCTGTGTTAGATCAGTAAGTACCTTTCTATATCTGTAAGAATTATGTGTTTTTATTGTCCGTGTATATCTATGATATTAAGAATCCAACTGATAGTGATTAAAGTACAGTATGATGATTAATCATATTTCCCTACACTCTTGTGCTTCTGGTACGCAAACGTGCAGGACAAAGAATAAGTGATATTCCTTTATTTCCGTCTTTGAATACAATGACATTACAAGTATGGTAATATTCTAAAACAAACATACTGTGCCAATTAACGACTACCTATACAATATGTGTTTGTTGTTCATACTTGAAATATATGTAGTATATATCATTGTCGAATATTTCAAGAAACCAAAACAATTCATCTTTAACCATTTATAGATAACGAATCTACATAGCTATTTTAATGTTGTATACGCCAGGTGTAATCTCTTGAGCCACTCCTCGGACATCAATGGCTGATTAAATACTGGGATTTGCCGTATGTGATTCCGCAACTCCGTAGCTTTGCTTATATACGCCTGATTAACGGTTGTCATCGGTGGCTGCCCGGACCAGTAGCCGGGAAAGAGGAACGAGCCGCTCTTTATATCAAACGTGAAATGGTCATCAAACTTAGCGTCTTTCATATTTGTCCCATTAATTATTGCTTTGAAGTTTCTCTGTAACAGCTTGGCCATGCCCTGTTGACCTTTGGCCAGAGTATCGGCTGAGTTAGCTGCGGATATGTTCTGATGGGCGAACACAAGGTGGCGCCGTCTAGTGGGGGTGGTTGCCAGGGCATCGCGAGCTACCATCTGCCTTAAGGCGGAGCAGAAACTGTGAATAACATCAGTGTAATTCTCCCCAACAATATTGATGATAATAACATCACTGAGAGTTATGGTGAAGGCATTAATGTCCAGATAATCGGCTTCCTCGCTATTATCTCGCGTTTGTGTGTCCACGGCGACCAATAAATTAATTGGCGAATCCTCAACAGGGATGACCTGCATTTTAGCTCCTGCCAGGAATTCGGGGGAACCGGTTGGGAAATCAGACCCTAGTAGAGAATTTATTAAAGTGGACTTGCCACTCCTAGACTCTCCTATCACACTCAGGGTAACACAAGAATTATAACGGTTGCCCTTGAATTCAATCGATCTTATTGAATCGGTGATGAACCGAGAAGGTCGGGCCATTCCCCTGACCATTTCTATCTGTAACCCCCTCTTTAACAACTCAGCCATTTTGTATGGTACCATCTGTAAGCTTCTCTGTGGTTTTGAAGAATTTTTATAGACAGAGTTATACATGTGGGCGATTTCTATCACAAAATCGTCTGTACTTAAACATGCATTTTTCAGATCCCTCTCTGCATCATTAATTTCATTTTTCAAGGAATCAAAATCTGGCCTCCGTTTGACTAACTCGGCTTTTTTAAGCTGAAATCGTTTCCATAATGTTTCATATTTGGCCTTCATTTTCATGTAATCGTGAAAAGCTACCTGTTTCACGTGTGAATCAAGCAAACAAACAAACTCCTGCATATCCGCCGGGTGAAACGTAAACAAGCTTTTTAGAAATTGGCCTATAAAGTTATTTGGGTCCTTCAAAATACCGTCAAAATCGAACATTCGTTCGGTGTATCCATATGAATCATTGAAATTCAAGCATTTTAACCTAAACGACAATACTCCTTCTTTCTTTATGAAGGATAACAATTTCTCACAGCTGTCCTTGATATCTCTGTTTGCCGATATCACTGAGCATCCTGCAGCATCATGTGAACGAGGAGGAAGTTTTGATAGAAATAAATTCACCGCGGCCGCAATCTCTTCATTTATGCGGGGAATATTCTTTGTGTTTTTGTTTTTATCAAACGCGCGAACAAATTTGATTTTTTCCGACTTAATATTTAGCACGTCGGAAAAATCCTTTCCTTTCACAAGTTCATTTGTTTTAGGGTCTGACTGAATAACAAATACGATTCTTTGTTTAGAAGCGATACATTTGATTAGCTCCTTTGCCTGAGTATGAATAAATACATTTCCGGCGATAAATGCGACTATTATGGACGAGTGACTGGTTATAAACTCAACCTGCTTCCTATTTTCTAATGCGTCCCCCCGAAGGTTCATCAACTGAACCGGGACCGAGAACAAATCATCAGGATCACCCCTTGGTGAGTAAAATGTAGATTCAATGGACCCCTGGGCCAGACCACGCTCATGATACTGCTGGTTATCTACTGCCGTGTGGCTGAAGAAACACTGATGCGAGAAATTTAACATCATATTCAGCAATACAGATTTAGAAACGGCAGAGCTTGCTCCTATTCTCAAATAAGCTATACTGTGATACATATCTTTGGAACTAGCTAAACAACTTAATCGGTGATTTTTCTCCCCCGTCCAGTTGAGGGATACGGTTTGAAGATATTCATTCCAAATTTGAAGGTTTTGTCCATCTGATTGTTTATAGAGTATTGGCAATGCCAATTGACAGTGGAACAGTTTTCTGAATATCATATGTCTAAGATATGGCTTACACCTTTTTAACATTTCAATCAGCGAATCTTGCGTATGCATAAGGTTTCCTAACTTTGAATTCACATGCAATTGATATCTGGAACTTATGTCGCAGGCAAGCAGTTCACTTATACTGGTTTGGAGCGTGTGATTTCGATCCTTTACATTGAAAGGAGAACACATTTTAAGGAAATCTTCCGAGTGGTCCGTGATACTTGCCTCGATCATTGGTGTTGATACTCGATCAACTGAGAAAAATTAACTTATTTGTAGAATGTTTCCCTATTTGAATGATATCAATAATAATGATAATAACAATAATAACTATGTATAATGCTGGCTGCGCATTTATGCAGATACCGAGTTCTCTGGAATGTTTCTTATAAGCTCGATATAGAGGGTGGTGGTTGTCTCAGCATTTATCGTCAAACATCCAGTATTAACTCAGATGGGATCGACGTAGTTATCGGTCAATACTTTACTTATTAATATAACATACCTACATACCTGCAATGACTGGACCAGCCTTTTCCACTGTCGTAGTAGCTTTGCCACCAGCATCAGAGACCTGGTTCCATTGCGCCTGGGTTTCTGATTGTGCGCATATCTCCAGATTACCATCTTCTGGGTTACAGAGAATTATCAGTATCTTGATTTCTGTATGGGAAAATTCTTGGGTATAATGCTTATAGAGACATACATACCTTTTGTGGTGCGTTTTTCACCAACTTTTGATGGTTTTGGCTCTGTATTTGGGTCTTCTTTTGGACCATTTGAGGCTACGAAATAGACAAATTTTATATTCTGCATGTTTATTCTTTACTCGTAACATTAAATCAGTACAACTAGCACATTAGAATATCGAGTAAATGAATAACGTCTAACTTTTGAATCAGCTTTAAGCAAATGATAACGTTAGCATCGAGTTACACAATGATTAAGTTCAAATAACTACGATTTGGTACCTTTTGTTTGATGAGTAGCCGCTCTGCCTAAATCAACCTTCTGGGACTTGATTGATTTTGACTGATGTATATTCTTGTCTAAAATTGAGGTAACTAATTAAATTTGGCGTACAATATTTAAGTTATTACATTGCATATACAAACGCTTCGACTTTTCCGACACTGTATGAATTGGCCTAAATTAAAAATGATGTTCCCTTATAAAGAATTGAGCTACCTATAGATAATCAAATACATTAATTCAAATTAATCGCTTTTCTGTAAACCATAAATGGTGATGGGATTCATCGTTTCCTATGTAACATCAAAGCGTGAATGATATTATCAAAATACCTGATGTCAATACGTGTTCTGTTTGTAGGGCTTTAATATCCGACTCTTTCTGTTTTCCTTTGGCCGAATCACGAAGAGCTGTTTAAGAATCAAATTAACGAGTTATTGGCATACAAAATGCTGCTATAGATTGTGAATTACTGATAGGTGTATGGCCATTTTTTGTACCTGCTCGCCTTGAGGATATCGACGGAGATCCAAAACATTCTGTAACATAACAGACGCAAATATGACTTTAGAAGGGAGAGTATGTTAATCAAGTTTGACATAAACGTTCATAATTCATCTTCTACCTGTTGGGCCCACTGATTGTGGCAGACAGAATGACCTCCCTGCCGTTGATTTGGATGATGGAGCTGTAATGATGTAATATATTAACAAAGATCATATGAAATAAAAGGTATTCAAGTAAAACTTAAACCATACCCTGCGCAATGTTCCGTTTAAACAGCCGGCCCACTTCAGTCTTATTGAGTTCGGTTGACGTCTCTGCTGAAATCAATAATAAGATATAAACCTGGAAACACTTTCATCGTAAAACAAACGCGACCAAATACAACAGGTACCTTGTTTTTCTCTGGCATCATAACCACTGTGAATGTTAACATCGTATTTAGATGGTTGTCCTGGGCTTGAAATTATACTAGCCCGTTTTGCTGAAAATAGTTTCGGTATCAATGAAATAATCTGTTCAGTGAGGGATTCTTGAGAAATGCATTAAAGTTAGTGGATATATCTTACCTGGAACTGAACCTTTGAGTGTAAAGGTACCCTTTGTTGTAGTTTTCTTTTCATCTGATAATGAGAAAATTGTCAACGACCGTTCGAACATATGAACATACAAATCTCTCTCCTGTCATAAGCCATATTATTTATGCATATTGTTGTATGATCAGCTTATTTAAATCTACCAGGACGCGCATTATCGTAGATTGTATCACACATAGTCTCCGGATTAACAAATAGAAAACCCCTTAATTTCGGTCTTCTTCAAAATTAAGCTAAAGGTTGAGGTCAGAGACAGGTTCGGGATCAAAAATCAGTGGTTTGTTTGGAAGTGTTATCTTGTTTGACTTGAAGGGACTGATTGATTTTTAACATTTAGCATATTGTATCATAATTAACAAGGCTCACCTTTTTTCTTTCCAGATTCTTTAGCTGATATCTTCTTAATGAATTTACTCATAGTGGGAACCTGCTGAGAACATGAGTAACCATCGATAGATTAAAACCATGTTATTGTGTATGTTCAGAATTACATTCGACACATCCCTAATCAAGCTATGTCGAGGGTGTGTACGTTCAAGTGGTTAGCTATGTATATAGCGAGGACACAAAGGTTGATCTTATATATAAAATTGCGGTGAACACTTTAAGTCTGTCAAAATCCACTTGATTGATGGAATGAAAAACAAGTGATAACACAATCCCATCAAATACATTCAGCGTAGTCAAGGAAAGTTTATTTAGTACTTGATGATATGGGAGACATCGATGTCATTAGTACTCAGCTAACTTCTTGGTTTTATATCCAACATTATGCCATCAATGTAAGCTTGTCAGATCTAAATGTCGGGAACGCGCACCTTAGCAACAGGGTCTTATACACCTGACTTTCTAATAGGAATTGTACAACGTGAGACATTAACATTGACGTCATGTCTATTACACATGTATGTTATATCCACGCAATTGAGGCCATGAGGTCGACCTGACTCTTAGCATAGTATCTTATACGATTGATCAGTATAATTTTGTCGCGACCGTATTCCTACATTCTAAGAGCAGAAACAAATTACTAATAATATTTTTAAAAAGAATCGAATTTTAAGTTTTAAATTATACGGAAATGCATTTAATGTGTACGTGTTTATTGAGTCAGATTCACCGTAAGTTACTTTCTTGTCAATCTTCATCCATCTTAATTCCCATATTCATCGCAAATATGGATAAAATAAGGTTTCATTGACTATGATTGATGATTATATCATATTGAGTTTCAATAATCTTTTACAACGTGGGTTTAAATTATACAGACAATTCAATACAAATTGATTATTACAACATGATTCGTGATCCCAGTGATGTGCAATCGTTGTGCTTTTTCCTAATTATATCGCATATATACATGTATAAAACATTTGATATGTGAAGATGAAAAGGACAGTCGCCTGCCGTTAACAAAGTGCAATGTTAAAATTTAAACAGTTGAGTGAATTATAATATGGACACAAACTTCATCCGGCTTTATAATAATTGCTACATTCGTACAATTTAGGTGGTGCTTCAACAAATCGATACACCGACATGGGTTTTATTTATTTACTGAGGTCACGTTACTCAATCTCTGAGGAGGACCGTCTGTCTTCAACACTTTCTAAACTTTGTTTCGCGTCCGCTCGTGTTATATGTGTCCAGGTTAAAGGCACTGTCACATCATGTGACAGGTTGTAATGGCTCTTTAAATCTGTGCCAAAAGCTATGATAAACCATTTCCAGTAATCACTGGACTCCATCAACAGGGAAGGCTCGATAAACCAATCCTTGAAGTATTTGCGGTAGTTGTAATACCTGTGCTGCTTCTCATTGCGAATCTGAAACTTATTTTTCTTGGTTGCCACGTTGTAATTGCAGTTATAAATGACTGTGTCCTTTGTCTTTTGTCTATGGACCCATTTGACAATTCCTGGCCGGTGTTGGACACAAGAATGAGACACTCCCTGCTCTAGATGATCTGGATCAGAGGAAGTACACGGTTCCCCACAGAAAGGACATTCTGCAGGGCAGCCCCAAAGCTGTCTTACCAACAAATGGAGCCAATGATCTGATATACCCATTTCACTGAGAGGGGTCTTACTCAAATGATCTATCACTTGGAATATAACTTCCCCAAGTTTCACAGCCAACTTTCCACTAAACTCATCCACATCTGTGAGAATATGGGAATCGGGAAGGGACGAGAACTCGCTATTTATGCTGAGACGAAACAGGTTTTTACCTGCAAGTTTCCAGAATACTTGAATCCAACTCGAGGCAAGCACAGGTTGATCTGTTTTAAATCCACTATTCGTCTCTTCTAGACAAGCACCTATTTGTGATATAATGTCGTTTTTCAGGTGTTTTTTAAACTCTTTGGATTCGAGTGTAGATACCACATTTTCTTTTATCAGATTGAAAGCAGTGTCTTGTGGATTCGAGAAATATACTAAATAGTCAGTAAATGTGCCACTGTCGCAAAGTTTTTTCAGCATGAAACGAATCAATTCATCTTTTGTGGTAAAGATGGATTTCTGATCTTCTCTAACCAATGCAGGCATGTTATCTCGAAGGAAGCCGTACATATTATGCTGAAGTTCCTCACAAATGCTTTCAGAAATCATTATCTCAGTGCTTGTTCTCTGAACAGTGCTGATAAAGATGTTTTTCAGCTTCTCTTTATGGTCTCTCATGAGGGGCTTAAGGCAACCATTTTGTTCGTGAAGCGAGCAGAAACCGCCAAAACCAATTTCACAGGCTAAAACTGACAGGTATACCTGGAACTGTGGTCTTATACATATCTTCACACCTTCAGGCCTTTCACATGTCAAGGGTGAATCACACCAGTTCTCAACGATCTCAATCAGTTCTGATATGATTAGGATGGAATATCGCTGACCCGCCTTTTCGCTCACAAAGTTGTTAACCAGAGTTACAAAATATGTATCAATGCTGGAAGACAGCGAATCGACGACCTGCCCCCACGTTTGATCAGTGTCAGTTATTTCCCCGTCTTCATCAGTAGATGCTGTGATGTGATCACCGGTAACTACCATTTCGAGGTCTGTGAAGCTGCCGTACACGAACTTCGCATCAAACTGTGCCTGTTTTAGACATGGTGTAACATGATGATGGTAAGATCTGAACACTTGATACATGGCGCGAGAGATGTCATTCTTAACGCGACCTTCCGAATCTGGCAAATTCACCGTTGTCCCAATAGATGCAAACGTCTCCCATAACTCATCAAACTTTGCATCAATAGCGCCTTGGTCATGCAATTCATGTCTATGCTGTTCAGCAACTTCTATCGCCTGTTTCATCAACTCAATCTTATGAGTGGCCTCAAGTTTTTCTATCTCCATGTAATCTTTTCTATCTTCAAGTCTGGCCTCAATAGAAAACTGATAGTCAGACTGTTGCTTCTCTATCAGGTGACAAATGTTGTTGACATGTTTAGGAATCCAATCTTTCATGACATTAGAGAAAGGATTCTTGCCAGAAAATTCTTCGAGTTCTTTGCTCATCTCTATTTTCATATCGTTTGCTAGTGTATCTAAAGATTCAGTTGTGCTCAAGCTAAATCTATCTATATCATTTCGATTCAGACAGGTCAACTCTTTTAGCTGTTCTTTCTCCCACTGTGAGAACGTGGCACGTATTCTGTCGCTTATCTTTCGATGTTCTACATTCAATTCTTGGCTTAACTTAATTTGCATGCCGTTTTTGAAGCTAAACACGAAGTTCTCTTTCAGTATAGCGGTCCAGAGCATTTCGACGTAGGATATGACGTCTTGTAGAGTTTTGAAAGCCCCTTCAGGCTGTTTGCGTGCGCTATTGAGAATACTGTCTCTAACCTGCAGTACTACGTTACTATAAGCCGGGTTGACATAGGCCATTGGCGGATTTCCCTGCCAGAAATCGGGGAAGAACCAAATGTCTTCATCAATATTGAACTTTATAATCTCATTGAAAGTTTTGACTGCCAGTTTTTCATCCCCTGCAGCATCTGCAGTCATGGTGTCCAAGGTGCTCAGCAGTCTCTGGCTGGCAAGTTTATTTTGCTGTTTTGCATTAGCTGCAGGCGTGTTTTGGTGGATGAAAATGCAGCGTTTATTCAAATTAAAGTTCTTGTGCACTTGAGACATTCTAAAGAAGCCAGTAACTGCGATCTGAATTACATCTTTCATTTCGGCGTAATTTTCTCCTTTGATATTGATGATAGTGACATCACCTATCCCTATGACAAATGTGGCCAATTCATTGTCCCTTTGATGGCTATCGCCCAGTTCACTGGACCTCAAACCCTCCGTGTCTAAGACTAATATATAGTCGTATCCACCGACTACCCCTGTCTCTACTAGCTGCAGATACACACCTTTCGTACATCTGCCAGCGCTGACAGCAAACTGTAAACCAAACATGGTGTTCAAAAGGGTCGATTTCCCAGAACTTTGAATTCCCAACACAGATAAGACCAAAACGCGCTTATTGCTAAGATTCCTTTTAATCGCTTTAAGCACATCGACAACCCAACCGGTGGAGATGTTACAGACATCTCCATCTACAATCTCAAGTGGGGTCCCCCCAATAACAAGATTAGCTACGTCAGAAACCAAATCAGAGTAGACACTCTGAAATTCAGTCTTCCGACTGGCCTCAACAACATGTCCGATTTCACGATAAAAATGCTCGATTCCCACCGAACAAGTCATAATCTGGTTTTCTGCTTCTGCTATCTCTAGCATGACGCTGCTATGCCTGGCATCCTTTTCGTCAGCTTTGATTTTACTCTGTAAGCCGGCGAGACAGTCATACAGACCAGGCAGAGTTCTCTGACACTTGGCATCCAGATGTAAACCAAAGAAATGGAGAAACATTTTCAGACTGAAATTAGTCTGTTTCTCTTTTACGATAGCTATGAGTTTTCTCATGACGGTAGGGACCTTTGCTAGCTGAGCGATCTGTTGATGTTTAGTATTCTGCATTTCTTGTTCTATCCTCTCTCGGATCTGAGACTCTGGTATATCCCCAGTTAACATTTCAGTCTGTACCTCCCTGTTATATGTCTTCATCAGAGCACTCCATTTCACCCACAAATCACCTTGAAATGGGAAAAGTATGTGTTTTTGTCTTGCGATGTCAACCTGTTCTATGTCATACATCATTTGTTTAGCCATGTCATATTCTAGGGCATGAGTAGACAAGTCAGCATTGAACAGGTCGTTCGGATAGGCGTTTGACAATGACCTGGCCTCATTTACCGCAGGGTCGAGCAAGGCTTCATCGATCTTGTCGTGAAGATCTTTGATAAAATCAGCCCTATTTTTGCTGGTAAGTAGCCTCAGGACAATCAGATTTTCATGGTGTGCCTTCACCTCCTTTATGAATACCTTGGCGCTAGCAACGGAACTTTTATCGTTTTGCAGTGGCATGTTCAGAATAAGGACTAGCCTAGTTGTATTGGGAATTGCTTTTAATGTTGGCAAAATATGTTCAGAATTTAGGTTTTCGAGCTGAATGAAACCAACCATGATATTAGATAGTTTGCTCAATAGCTGTAAATGTTGTGGGAAATCGACCCCATTCCCTCGCAAATTGAGAAATGTCAGGTTATGTTCTTTATTTCCTCTCTGCCGAGGGAGACACCATCCAACTTCAACCATACCCTCACACAAAAATCGTTTTTGGGAACCATTGATGGCATTCCAATGGACAAATGTCGGATGTCCACCTTCCTTCTCAAGTAAATTGTTTAAAAGGTCTGATTTCGATGCATTCAACAAAGGACCAAATTTCACGAACGATATCACATGGCCACACGCTTGTAGAGAGTTAGAGTCGATACTCCCTCCCCCATCTGACAAACAACTAAGAGTTATATTTGTGAAATAAGTTAGAAGAAGTTCAAACTCCCCGCTGTAATGATTTGGCATCAGTAGGGGCAGAGCAAGACGAAGGTGGAAGAATTTATGAGCAATGATCAATTTCAGGTTTGTGTCGCAGAGCGGCCAAATGAGGACAATGAAATCTGAGGGATGCATTTTGTTTCCCTCATTGTGTTCGGAATCTGTAAACAAATCATCCAGCTCGTCATCGTCGTCCTCTGGTTCTGATTGGTGGGTGTCAACTAATCTAGAGCCAGTGTCGCGATCACGTGCATGGTGGTCAAGTAGTAAAATATTCTTTAACCACAACAAAATCGTGTCTTTAATGTTATTCTCGTTGTCTACCGGCGGATTACAGCTCGCTTTCAAGACATCCTTGATGGTGAGGCTGGTTTTCCACAGGTGCTGAAGGTCCATGTGTTTCTTTAAGGCCTCAATTTCGTCATTTGGCGAGGTAGTTGGAACACCCCTCGCCCGCTCGGGTTTGCTGACATCCTCCAGAAGCTTTCTGAACTCAGCTGGAAAGATAATTTTAATTGGCAATTATAAGCAATGGTCTAGCTTTTCTACTTTTGGGTTGTTTGTACCGGGAGCGCGAGAGCTAGCTGGGTAAAAGGGGCGGGGTAAGTTTACCGGGAGCGCAAGAGCTAGCAGGGTAACAGCGGGGGGGTTGTTTGTACCGGGAGCGCGAGGGCTAGCAGGGTAACAGGGGCGGGTTATTTGTACCGGGGGCGCGAGGGCTAGCAGGGTAACAGGGGCGGGTTGTTTGTACCGGGAGCGCGAGAGCTAGCAGGGTAACAGGGGCTGGTTGTTTGTACCGGGGGCGCGAGGGCTAGCAGGGTAACAGGGCCGGGGTAAGTTTACCTGGAGCGCGAGGGCTAGCAGGGTAAAAGGGCTGGGTTATTTGAACCGGGAGCGCGAGAGCTAGCAGGGTAACAGAGGCGGGGTAAGTTTACCGGGGGCGCGAGGGCTAGCAGGGTATCAGGGGCTGGTTATTTGTACCGGGGGCGCGAGAGCTAGCAGGGTAACAGGGCCGGGGTATGTTTACCTGGAGCGCGAGGGCTAGCAGGGTAACAGGGCCGGGGTATGTTTACCTGGAGCGCGAGGGCTAGCAGGGTAAAAGGGCTGGGTTATTTGAACCGGGAGCGCGAGAGCTAGCAGGGTA
>JAXGGS010037556.1:0-23893 GCA_035585475.1 Armandia brevis | reverse complement strand
ATGTTGAACGCCCCCACTTCCACCCGCATCCGGTAAATTATTCCCTACACATGTAAATAAAATCATATTTGTGATAATCACAATTCGCCATGTCATTTCTACAAATTAAAGGGTCCTCCTCTGTGTCCTGCAAAAGTTTTACTCACTGTAGGTCAAAGCCTAGTGTCCTGTCCAGTTATACTCAATGTAGGTCAAAGCCTAGTGTCCTGTCTAGTTATACTCACTGTAGGTCAAAGCCTAGTGTCCTGTCCAATCATACTCACTGTAGGTCAAATCCTAGTGTCCTGTCTAGTTATACTCACTGTAGGTCAAAGCCTAGTGTCCTGTCAAGCTATACTCAATGTAGGTCAAATCCTAGTGTCCTGTCCAATCATACTCACTGTAGGTCAAATCCTAGTGTCCTGTCTAGTTATACTCACCGTAGGTCAAATCTTAGTGTCCTGTCCAATCATACTCACTGTAGGTCAAAGCCAAGTGCCCTGTCCAATCATACTCAATGTAGGTCAAAGCCAAGTGTCCGGTCTAGTTATACTCACTGTAGGTCAAATCTTAGTGTCCTGTCCAATCATACTCACTGTAGGTCAAAGCCTAGTGTCCTGTCCAATCATACCCACTGTAGGTCAAAGCCAAGTGTCCGGTCTAGTTATACTCAATGTAGGTCAAAGCCTAGTGTCCTGTCCAATCATACCCACTGTAGGTCAAAGCCTAGTGTCCTGTCTAGTTATAGTCACTAAAGGTCAAAGCCTAGTGCCCTGTCTAGTTGTATTCACTGTAGGTCAAAGCCTAGTGTCCTGTCTAGTTATGGTCACTGTAATGCAACAATGCATGTGATGTCATGCTCGAATTATTGTAGGTCAAAGTCTAGTGTCCTACCCAACATATACTCATAGCAGTACACAGCCTAGTGTCATATCCAACATGTAACCATAGTAGTACTCAACCTAGTGTCCTGATCAACGTGTAACCATAGTAGTACTCAACCTGGTGCCCTGCTCAACATGCAACCCTAGTAGTAGTGTAAAGCAAAGTGTCCTGCTCAAAGTGTATATATAGTAGTAAACAGCCCAGTGTCCTGATCAACGTGTAACCATAGTAGTGTAAAGCAAAGTGTCACGTCATGTTATATGCGTTACTTCTAGAGAAATGATCGCCACCCGTGGGCATTTGCGCTTTGGATACACATAGACGTTCTTCTACGTCAAATACAATGCATGATCGACATAATGCGGGTATCAGGCACAACCTTTAGAACAGTGCTATATCGAGTTATCGTGTATTCTCATGGGAGCTCATGGGCGGCGGTTTCATGACCCGTTTTATAAAGTATAACACAAATCTAGTCAGGAGACACCCTCAACTTAAATTGAGCTTCTACTGTTCATGTAGTTTAATATATTGGTTCATGGTGCGTGATTGGCTTAACAAGCTAATCCTAAGGCATCCTTATTTCTATGACAGACTCCTGTGTCTCAGGCTGGATTTATATTTTATATGAGGAAGAAAACACAAGAGTGGGAGTTGAATTGAGCATAATTTATTCTTGTTCAAAATACAATATGTAATGTTTTAAATCAACAATTTTTCACATACGCCATGGTTGTTCAACAGTCATTGCATGTAAGGCACTGGGGGCTAAGAATATAAAATTCACATTATGTCACTTATTTGATTAAATAGTTTGTCCTTTTGATTAATAAATAGAATAGATAACGTTGGATGTATCCATATTTAAATCAGGCCTCACTGTAGTGATAATACTGTAACTATTAAATGTCGCATGTTACCAACTCATAATATCATTTTATGTTGGGAGTCGTTCTCACATAATATGTTTTATATTTGCTTGGTCTAAAGTAACATATATTAAGTTAATACATAAATGTTCTACACAGTAGATTTAAGTATACATTTCATGCTCATGTCTTCGCGATCTTTCATCTCCTAGACTTCACAAATAATACATCACTTTCTTGAGCCCAGTCATGATCTTCTAACTAATAAAAATATTATCAACTTGTACAAAAATAAATATTAAATTATAAATGGTATTCTTACATATAAATACATAATAACATAGCGTCTACGGCAGCTCTTTATGGAAAGCTTCAGCTAATTAAGGTAATCGTTAGAATGTACAGTTGCTCTATGGAATCCTACAAGCTTGCTGCTAAATGCTAAGTGATCACTAAAAGTCTTCGTCTTACAGGCTATATAATATAAGCGACTGGCAAATGCATCTAATTACTTATAAATATGCTTCTCTCAGCAGTTTCTGTCATCAAGCAGAATAATACATTATATCATTAATCTAAATCAATTCTATCAGAACTGTAAATATTTAATCAAATTACGCTAGGCGAATAATTACTATGATAAACGTTTAATTTAATATATGTGCTAATCATTGAGACCAAAACTAAAACATAAATTCAAATACTGGAATAAAGAGATCTCAAATTCTCATAAATACATAATTTACATATAAAACGCTTGTGTTTCTCGAATAATTAAAGTTAGATTTAAATGTTGAGTACATGTACAAACAAGGCAGCTTTTCTTGTCATTATTTAGACAAAGCACCACTCATATTGCATAGCCGCTATAAGCACCAGCACCAGTACTACAATGTACTTGTAACCACGGAGACACACAGTGAGTCTCGTAGTTAACTCTCCACCTCGAAGCACCACCCTCCTTCTGTAGCTGAGCAAAATAGGAACGCTATCGTCAGCTGTATCAGTTTTTAATCAGTTTTTAATCAGTTTATATCGTTTTGCAATGCGGTGACTTCAGTGGCTCCTCTGGTAGGCCCGGTGCATTCTCTGTCCGCGCATGCACGACGACTCCTCGTGCTTGTATAGGTAACTCTTCAGCGCGAACGCTTTCCCGCATCGTCCGCATTGGTACGGTTTGTCGCTGGAGTGTGTCTGGATGTGCGCGCGCAGATTCGACTTGTCGGCGAACGCCTTCGCGCAGGTGGGACACCGGAAGGGCTTCTCGCCGGTGTGCGTGCGTATGTGACCTTGGAGCAGCCACGGTCGGCTGAAGCGCTTGCCACAGTAGGGGCACTCGCAGCCCTGGTTGTGCGTGCGCACGTGCATGCTGTACGCCGGCATGCTGACGTACACCTTGTCGCAGTGCGGACACTTACGCGCCTTCTTGTCGTTGACGCTGCGGTGTGTCTGACGGTGACGCGCCAGGTTGCTCGCCGTGCTGTAGCGTTTGCCGCACTCGGGACAGATGTGATTGTCGGTGATGTTGATCTCGGACCACGCTTTCTCCACCAGCTGGTTCAGGTTGTGGTCGAGCTGCTCGAGGTCGTGCTGCCCGCGCATCGCCGCCGCGCCGGAAGCGGAAGTGCCGTAGAAGGCGGACGGGAAGTTGAGCTCGGAGGCGGCGGCGGTCGCTCTCTCCAGGATTCGGGGGTAGGCCGCCAGGTGTCGCTTCTCGTAGTCTGCCAGCATGAGTTCGGTAACGGCGAGGGATGAGATGGGGGAGCTGCAGGGGCTACATCCGGTAAACCCGAGGGGTCCTCGACCTTCTGACCCCGGGCTCAGCTCAAGATCATTTTCTGTAATCAAAGAAACAGATATTAAGTAAAATAATTTGATTATATACATATTGGATTAAAGATTAGTAATAGTAAATTCTTTGAGAATAGCGCTGAGAATTAAATTTGATTTGGATGACAGTTTTTTGTAAAACGGACGAACGTCGGTCGCGCGAAGCGATAATAAGGTGAGTTTCGTGTAAGTGTGATTTATACAGATGAAAGTAGACTGGTACAAATTGAGGTCGCGTCATCTGCGGTAGTTAGTATAATTCAAGCACCCCATCAAAGCAGCCAAATCACCTTGCCGGGACACGGGTTGTTGGAAATACACCTAAGTCAGAGACGTATCACCTAAGGTGACTAATTCCCCCCTCCGGCTGAAGCAATCCCGCACCGTCACCCCGCCGGCCGTTAGCTGCCCCACTCCAGGTGTTACTAAAACACAAACCAGTAAACTACCGCCCCTCTGCGCTGAGGATCGCCCCGGGGAACCGAGGAGCCGGACAGAAACCACAGAGCGGGATACTGGGAGCTGTCCGGCGCGAAAATTACAGCCGGTGATATTTGCGATCGTCTGCTTTCACCGGATGCAACAAATGGCGCGCGAATTCATCTGGAAGGATTTTGGCGCGGAAAGTTGCCGGAAGATTCGAGTTCGCGTCTGCACGTCAGTGGCGGGAAACAACAGACGATTAATGACCCACAGGTTCATCCGCCCTGACGATATCCCTCCGCGGATCACATATCACAGGGAAACGAGCGGATTAAATCATATCAAACTCCAATCAAAATCACTCGCCGACCTCTACAGCAGCTCATCGCTCATAATCACGCGTGATCATAAAACGCGGGTAACGTGATAAATTGCGGGGGCCGCGAGACCTCAGCGAGACCTCAGCGAGACCTCCCGTGCGAGAGGGGAAATGCCGCCACGGAACCCCTGTCACAGCGCCGCATATTTCTCATAATAAACTCACAGATAGATATCATAACGCCGCGGCGATAATTCGAGACAACTCGCGGTTTAGCTTTAGCGTAATTGAAACACGCGGGAAGATAATAGACTTCGAATGCGGCATTATAAAGATGGATGATGGTTGTCGGGGCATTATCCGCCCGCGCAAATTCTGACTGACGCCTCAATCTGGTGAGTCCTGTCCCGGCAATTGGTTACATTCCCCGGGAATTACTGTGGTGATCGTCCACAGGTTATAACACACTGGTGCCGTGAGACCACAGGTTATTATTTACCCTGAGACCTGAGACCCCACGTTTAACTTCAGGCTGAAGCCCCTGCCACTGTAACCACAGAGGGATGAGTAAAACAGATAAAACAGTTACTGCTTTGTGTGATTATATAAATATCGTCAGATTTCATCATCCCCTGAGTTATTGTATCAATCGTCTGCGTAAATTGAACTATATAATCTGCTTTATTCGATCTATTCTATCTAAACCCTTCTGTTGTTTTTTGTCGATAATGAGGAAATATTTGGACACTTTATGATTCGATGTGCGTCATGTGATGAGGTGGAATTTTCACCGAGTTTTACAGCGAGGTGGGATGATTAAAATTCGACTAGTGGGCGGTGAAATCAGAAGATGAATCTTCGCGCTCATCTCGGTCGCACCTGCTCTTCATCGCGATCCCACCTTCCGATCTGACAGATTCCAATAAAAACAACAAAGCAGCGGCGATAAAAACCCCGCGAGCAACCTCCTCAACATTCCTCGTAATCTCACAATTGGTACAATTCACCGGGCGGTTTTTTTTCACCGGCACCGGCGAGTCAGCGGCGTGGAATCGTGAAATCCGAGACGAGCCGACAGTTAAACCGCAGCCGAGTTTTATCAAAAGATGTCCGTCGTCAGGCGGTGGCGAGGTGAGAGAAGAGAGCGTGGAATCCCGGCCATTATTACCTGAGATACAGCGGCAGATTCAGTTTTTTCACCCCCGGATTGTTCGTGCCTCTTGCCCCGGCCCTGCCACCGGTGATTTATTTAAGTTGGGTGTGAGGAACAACGGGTGTCGGGGGGCGCTGGATAATCCGTCCGTCCGGAGGCTACAGCGCGGGGAAGATTACCGAATCATCGCCCGCTTATCTCGCGGGGCTGAATGAAAAGCCGCCGCCCGGCCCGGGGTTGCGCACCTTTTTATTGTGGTTGCGATAGGGCGGAGGACGACCCACCTAGGAACAGGGTAACCCGAGCGGTAACCATGGTAACCTGATCCGCACGTGTCAGGAAGAATCGGTGTGATGTAGTAAATACGAGCGCCAGAAATGAGCGATTGTTACTCGGGAGAAGATGTGCCCGGGTTTGTTTAAATTCCCCGTGAGATAAGGTGTCTGGGGTTTATCTGTATGGCGGTGGGGGTGGGGGGTTGTGAGGGAGACTCGGGAGCTGGGGACCCGGGTGGTGGAGAAATGACTGACGGGGGCTATAGATGACGGACCAGGCCGGGTTGTGAGTGATTATTGGTGGCTCGGAGCTCGATTGTATCAGCTGATGAGCATTTTTGAATAAAAAAATTGTTAGGATAGGTGGTGATGGGTGGATGCGTGGGGGTGGAGGGTGTCAGGGGCCGGGTCAGACAGATACGGGGGCAGCCCTGCAACTAGAGCAGCCAGTCAGCCCCTCTGAGATTCTCCCACGGTCCCCGGGGGACGGGAACAAACGAGCGGCCCCGGGGTCCCGTGCGTCTCCCCCGGGATCCCGTGCGCCGGGCTGAGGGAGGGTGGAACCCCTCACTCCCCTGTACACCGCCACCACCGGGGGCGCCCACCCGACCCCCCGAGGAGATAAAAGATTAAGGCGCCCCGCACCGAGTTATGGATTATAGGAGCGGGCACGTGTCTGTGGGGGTGACGCGCCGACAGTCGGGCAACACCGAGATATTATAACCGTGAGAAAGTCGTAATTACAAATTCTCCAAACCCGCCTTGTGGGTCGAGGTTCAGGTGGAAAACTACGCCGTCTGCTGAGAGAGCGATGTATTGTGGGTAAGCCCGGCCCGGCGTATGGTATCACGTGTAAGATCGCCTGATGAAGGAGAAACGCAGGTTTAATGGCTCCCGATAACCTCCGCTAATATCGCCCACGATCGTCTGACCCGGGCGTTTGTTTGCGCGCGAACAGAAAAACGCGCGAGAGTTTGTGTCGGCTGTTTATCCTGTCCGCGGGGCGTTGACTCGTCAGAACGCTGTGACCTTTGATGTGACCTTTGATGCTATCAAAAATAAAGCAGCGCCCCCATTCGTCTTGTGCGTGCTTCCGCCGTGCTCCGTTCCCGCTACCAATCAAAGAAAAATCCCGCCAATCCTATTGTAAATAACTTTTTCTATCAGAGCATCAAAATAAACGTCACCGGTAGAGCGCTTACATCTTCTCTAATAACATTTTAGTCGGCGCTTTGTGAAACCTGTGGAGTCTTTCAGGATAAGCAAAAAGACAAACACACTCTCGAAGAAAAGGCGGTGATTTTTGCCTCGCGGGCACCAGGAAAGAGTTCGATATATTAAGAGCTTTTAATTTGAAACCCAACGCGAGAGTTTACCGAGAACTGAGCGAGTGAATCCGGGATTTGATCCTTGAAAGATTGAAAACGAGGCTGGACGCTGAGGTAACGTGAGCTGTACACAAACATGGCCGCCACAGATTAGCCGCCTCCGGTTGCGGCCGGGTTCTGTTGTGAAAGCAAACAGCCGGCGTGGTCGGTGTTTGTCCGAGCCGGGGGTGAAGACAGCTCTGCTCCAGTGGTCCCGCTCCCCCCATCCTTCCCCCCACCCCCACTGGGCCCGCCTGAGTAGGAGCTGAGCAGGCGGTAAGTGTCCCTCTTTGTTTGCTTATCGACTCGACGGTTCACCATTAGCACCCCAAACACACAGCGCCGGCAGAGAAACGCGGCCAATGCTTTACTCCCTCTCCCGGCCATAAACCTCGAGGCGAAGTTAAAGAGACTACACAAATCAACATTTACTTTTAAATCACGGTAATGGCCCCCAAAACGAGACACACTGTGCATGAAATGTTACCAGCACGAAAACCACTTGATAAATAACTTCTCCACTTCCGCCTTACACCGCTGGTGAATCGCGATGGTTACTTTATAATTCCGTAAGTTCGCAAAACGATCCATCGTCGCCATTGAAACGATTGCTTGCCCATCTCTCAGAGTGATCAGAATTTGAGTAGATAGGAATTGAGTAAGTCACGCGTTAAGTAGGTCACCAAACATCGGTCCTGCCAGCAAACTACCCTTGGGCAGAGAAGAGAGAATTGTCTGGTGGTCAGACGACAAATAAATAATCTGGTCAAAGGTCCGAGCGCGGAGACAGCAACAGATAACATGGTAGACCATCAGTAGACAGAGTTCTTCCCTTAACTACCCAGTAAAATAATAAATCTCTGCCTACCATACTGACTCAGACACTGCGCACCAAATACTCAACCACAATTAATTGATGGTGTTTAATCCGATATCTGACCGTCAGAATTCAGATTGATGGGTTCGGTGTTCCGTAGTGAGCCAAATATTTGGGCAATTGTAGGTTGAATTTTCTTCGGATAATTAAGAATGCATGATTTCAATCGCCTTTAATTTGTTGAAAGTGCGCCTGTTAATGATAGATTGATTTACAGAGAAAATATAATGACGAGAAACACTCGTTAACTGCTCATTAAGCGTTTCAGATTTTAATCACCTTCCTCATCTCAAGCATCGTTAATTACATTTCGAAAGGACTCTCATAACAAAATAAGTCTCTCACGGCTCCGGGCTGTCTAAGAGTAAGAAGTGTTCAGACAAGCCCAGCGTTATAAACCGGAAGCCACTCTCCGACTTCAGCACCAATTATTGATAAATCGCTTACATTCAGTTGGATTTGTTCATAGTTCCCTAGGATGATTAATGGTATTTTATCAGTTGTGACCTACTTATATCTAGTAATATATATAAGCCGTGGATGAGCGATGGATAATCTGTTGATAAGTTGTTGATGATCTATTGATTTGTGCCGGTATGAAAGAGAAGACACCAAGCGTGGCCCCCCTAATCTTCCCGCCGATACCGGACCCCGTAGTAACTCTCCCCTGGTCATTCCGCAGCCTCCGCGCACTGACAGACATCCGATCGCATCATCGGGCAGTTAATAACCATCACCACCGCCAGCAGCATCACCACCATCACCAGCATCACCAGCATCAGCGCCGGGGTATAAACCGATATGAAACATAAGGGCGGTAGCTGATGACTGGACCGGTAGGGTTTCACCTCCCCCCGGGGCGGAATCAGATTCAGCAGCTGACGGGGGCTCGCCCGGCGATGTATCTGATATCGCGGCCGCCTGTCAGCGCGCTAACAGCCCGGTGATGTATCGCTGATGTATCGGACACGGGCGGCCATTGACGATATTCCCGGTATGACCGCGGTATGCGCGCGGTATGACGTGATCAATGACGCGGCGTGGAGAGATGAGGTGAGATGATGCCCCCCACACGTCTGACCCCTACCGCTACACGCACGCGGGCACGGGACAGACGTGAATCCCCCACTCGGAAACTATCCACCTATCTGGCCCCGTGTATCGCGAGATCTGGCCCCGATCTCGCGCGCATCGTGGGAGAAATTCCGCGCGTATGAGAAACTGAACGTCGGAAATGTGCGCGGTATGTGAAAACATTATCAGGTGAGCTGAAGATGAGGCACGGTGTTTGTTGCTTATATCTAGAGATGTGCGAGTTTAAAGGGGTCAGGGTTCGCGGGTGAAGAGGTGCATGTTTCACGTATGATATGCTGTGGGAAAATATAGATTATCTTCAATAAACACATAAAAAATGCTTCTTGATTCGATAAAGTATCTACTAGTAGACTGTTTCTAATTCTTCAGAATAAATCATCATATTTTTGTAGGGTGATATAAGTCTACTGATATAGACACAGCTTCTTGACATAAATGTCTTGATATTTTTGGAAAGCATGTGTTCCTCTTGATTTTGCATTTTATTTGTTCCCGGACCGTGAATCACTATTCCCGTAATTTTAAACTCAGACTCGTTCTCTGTCCAGCTCACAAATACACACCGACTTATACAATGTGCGCATTGTTAGTAGAGGGAGTCACATAAACACCTGGTAATATCCACGCAACTTACTCTCGAGCTTCCTGCTTGTTCTAATCAGGTTAAATTATGACTCTTGTCCCTCGCTCAACTCTCCTCCATCCTCTGACTTTAACCGGCCTCACGGTGTTTTAATAACCGAGAAGTTCACCTCAATTCTCTCCCCCACAGACCGCGAGTTAGGCGACGGTCCGGGAGTCGGTGGCTGCGGAAACAACAACCTGAGGCGTGGGTGAGATGAGGATGGACAGGGGTGATTCACGAGCGCCCCGGCCGGTGGCTAGGAGACTGCGGGTACTGGTGGGTTAGAGACAGGGGCAGGGGGGTAAAACTGATCACAGCCCAGTAGTGTGGTCAGATCGGCTGCTGTTTGATGGAGGAGAGAGAGCGATTTGAGTCAGATTGAGGTGAGCAGGTGAGGGTAGCTGTATAAATAAAGAGGTCAGAGATAATTATATTCACAGAGGGACCAGGCCCTTGTGGTCGAGAATTGCCCTCGTGAGGTGACATCTCAACACAGGAATGCCGCTCGAGGCAGAAACGGATGCATCATCCAAATATCACACACATTCTAAATATAAAATGAACTGTCCTACTCGTATATGCTATAAGTTAAATCGATATTCAGACGATCACACTTATCGATTAGCCTATGAGTGAATATTCCTAGAACTGAACTAATGCGAATGATACCACTGTTATAACACAACTATTTGCGCTGAAATCTTTGAAACATGTGAACGTCCGATACGAGATCTGTTGTTCAAGTTTAAATGCCGGCCAGGCTTGGATAGATATAAAACAGGGAGGAATTTAATCAGGAAGCTGAGAGGGACTCGGGTTGGTCTGGTCACGTGTCTGCGGTCACCATGGCGACCCCCGCGCATCTGGTCCGCTTCATCACTCGCACATGCCGGATAAAATTTGTTGCGTGGCAACGCGCCCCATCTGTCATGGTTACGCGGCGTGCGCGATCTCAAGCGTGTCAAATGTCAAATAATTTCCCAGAACAATGTGGTGAGACGTAAAATACGTAACAGATAAATCGTGTCGACGTCTACGTAACGTCAAACTAACGTCACGGCGCGGCACGTGATGTAGAACACCGTCAGCCGCTAAACAAAGAGCGGGGACGTGCCATGAGTTATAGGCTGTGCGTTAAATAGTCCCACGCCAGTATTAATAGATCGGCTACAGTAGAGCTTCTGGGTGCTAACCTGAATGGGACGGTGATTTCGCGTGGCTCTATAAATCATAACGAACACCGACGAGCACACTTGTGTTTAGATATTTTACAGACGCAGTTGACAACGTGCGTACTATCACCGTGGGTTTTTACGCGGTGTTGTTAATACCAGGGACATACTCAGTCCGCAAACTATTAGTTTAACATCTGTCTTCCTGGCCCAGGTGATAGTCACCACATTCTCGGCAATATTAACCGTCAAATACTTCAAAGCCGAGTGAAATACGGTTTTACCGCGAGGCCACCGTCAGCAGAATTTGTAAAACGCGAAACTCACAGAGCTGCAGGACCGGGAAGCTGCTACAGAGATGCACAGTTGCTATACAGAAACGTGATAGTAATCGGTATAACTAAGCACAGTGCAGCTCCCAGATGTTTTATGGCCAATATTCAACAATTCGTGCAACAAATAAATCATTTTACACACTAAATCACATTGAACCGTGCGACGTAGACGTAGTGCATCTTAATGACACAATCCTGTGAAACGAACAAATGTGTTACATTGCGCGTCAGAATTTGTATAAATGATGCAATGAACTCGGTGGTGAGGAGGTGGAGTGGCATGGTGGTTGTCTTTCCCCGAAGGGAGACAGAGAGGAGAGGGCACTGTGTAATAATCGTCTGCTCCCGGGGTGTCAGTCTGCTGCCCTCTGGCGACAGATTCCATCCTCCCACCCGCGCTCATCAAACCACAGAGAGCTCCTCACAGGATTCCACATCTCCCCCGGGCTTCCAGCTCCCTCAGCTCCCTCCCCCTCATCAAACCGCAGAGACAGGGGCCTCTGAGCTCGCCGCATTCCTCCCCCATCATTATAAACCACCGCGACTCAGTTCCCCCTCGCGCGCATTGTCTCCTCACGTTACCATTAGCTACCGTATCCCATCTGCCTGTTGCGAGCAGCATATGTCCCGCACATCTGATACAGCGCGGCAGAAACCTGTGGCTATCTCCACGCGCTCGTATCAGCCCCCGTTATCTCACTTATCAACCGGTGTCCGGGATCGCGTTACACGTATCGTCCTCGCGAGACGCGACGTCATCGGTGATTAGGCCGGGACATATTAGAGTTGGCAAGTTGGCATCCCTCTGCCTCTTTGTCTCGGGTTGCCGTGGTAACATGTGGTTCGGTGAAGTGTCACGTGAGCTATGCGCCGCTCCCCGAGGAACGCTGTTGTGACAAGCGGCTGACAGTTTAGAGGTGACATCTTCCCCCGGCCCAGAGCTGCGCTGATAACGCCGGGGATAGATACGGGATACAGAGGCAGCGCATCACGTCAGGTCGGTGCGGAGATAACTCATGGCTTGAGGAAATAAATCGTAGCGTGTCTGTGTGTGTGTGGAGGGAGGCACGCGAATGTGACAGCAGATAGGAGGGGGAAGCCGAGACAAACAAAACAAAAACACAGGGGACTGTACCCAGCTGGACCAGACTGGGACTACCATACCTGTAGCTGTTTCTATGGGGCTAGGGCTGGGGTTAGGGCTGGGGATGGGGTTATAATGTAACCCCACCCAAGTTGTTATCTACCTGTGATAAAACAGCATGACACTTCCTGTACAAACTAATCCTTAAATAATAAATAAAAGATACTCGAGTTCTTCGCATCGAAAAACAATATCTCATTATCCTTTCATGTTTCATTCTTAATTTCGAGGCAAGTGAGATGAACAGGAAATTGGAGTTTATGAGGTTATATTCTGGTAACTCAGGTTAACTTAAGCAGACTACTTCCCCGCTCCTTCTCCCCCTCCATCTCGAGCTTGTGGGGAATCTGAGACAGGTTGTTATTCGCCGCTAGTGGGTGTTTTATAAATCACCACTCGGACACATCTGGCCAGCTGATACTTTCCTTCCCACCCTGATACACACACGCTCTCCCTCCCCGCCTCCCCGCCACTCCCGGCAAACGCGGATCCACTTACCCCCGGCGTAAAGAAACAACAGCAATAAAATGTTACAGCTGCTGCGCTTGAGAAAACATTACCCCGGTGGTGGAAAAGCCAACAGACGGCGGAGTGGGCAATATGAGCCACGGAGGAGTGTTTATATTTACTAGAGAGATGGACAACCCCCGTGTGATCTGGTAACACGAGCGTAACATCATCTCCGCCGTAAACAAGCGCCATCTTTAAAGTCCACCACCGGACGCCATCTTTAAAGGTCCCGCCCGCCGCTCGGGCGTGAAGGGAGGAAGCCAAGCGGTGACAGACGACACCCGGGCCGCACCGGACGAGCGTTTGATGTGACACACTCGACTCTGTCGGACGCACCGCCCCTGTTTACGCTGAGCCCGACCATATTGTGAGTGGGTAATTCCTGGAAATAGTTGTGAGAAAGTTGGTGGGGAGAGGTAATCGACTTCAGTGGTGCCCGTCTTTGATGACTGCGGAGTCTATTAGCGCGGGTCAACAAGAGTGCCCCGACTCGGTTATAGCGGACAGATCAGCGGCTTTGATGTGCAGATAATCCGCACCCGTGTTTATGACGCTGATCGCGATAATCCTAATCGGTTTAAACACATATTACCTCGGTGTGTGTGCTTTACCGGCAGACAATCCACCGCTCTCACACCGACCCGGCCGCGGCGGACTCGGAGTGCAGGGGAGATCTTGTCTCAGCAGCCGCTCACCACTCGCGGGACTCAATGTGCTCGATTGTCGGCGGGAAATTCGCCGGCACCAAATCTCGCGATAACACGACGTGAAACGGCGGGAATTAATTCCGCACGTCTTTTCCTGAAAAACTCACAAACTCCACCTGAGATTAAATCCGCGCAGCCGACGGGTAAAACTAATCTGAAGTGCGCGAGAGGGAATAAAAACACTTCAAAGCCGTGATCCGGCGCAGTCCGATGCTATCGGGTTCGGGATTTAAACCCGCGAGAACGAGAAGCTAACAGGCAACAGGTTCTCCGGCGGCCCGGCCGGGTGATTTGAAATAAACTCGAGCTGAACAGCATCGATACGCGATGACTAATACGCTCAGGCAGCCGCCGATTGTGACCGGTTCGGTTCGAGTCGGCCTGATTTGCCGACTGATAGCAGGGTGGCAGCCACTTCTCCGGTAATCTGCTCTAATAGAAGCCAGTGGTTCCCGGGCGGATTCCTCAGCTCCGAGTCTCTCGGGCCGGGGCTAGGATTCCGGCGGGGCTAGGATTCCGGGGCCACCACTGCGGCAGGTTGCCACCGCGAGTGTACTAGTCTAGTACTCTAGCTGTTGTCGAGCGATGGCACTTGTGCCGTCTGTTTAATCCGCCCGGCTTATCCTGCCTAATCCGCTTCGAGATTATCCCGATTCAATCCAATCCAATTCAGGAAAAACGCTGATCTGGGTTAAGCCGGCGGCTATCAGATCATTGCTCATATTTCTACAAATCGACCACTGGCATGTAATCAACAACTGCTCAGCGATCACTAATTGTGTAGGCAAAGTGTGCCGGGTAATAGTGAAAGAAAGTGTAGGAATAGTGTGGGAATCTGTCGGGAATAGATTGGGAGAAATGGAGAAAAAGTCTCCCCGGGTTCTCCGCAGCGCCAGATAAACATATACTCTAGCAGGAGAAACACGCCCGAGTTACAGCACCGAGATACAGCACCGAGTTACTGCACACTCTCCGCCAACTCACTATTTATTAGCAGAGTGCCACCGCCGGTGGTTAGGGGGGGAGATCGCGGCGCAAAAAAACGTAAATATTGTCCCGGGGCACTCCAAATCCCGACGCGCGGGCGAACCAAAATATATCAACACACTCGCGAGTTGTGAAAATACACTAAAGACAATTGCTTACCTTTTCCAGATAAATCTGAGTCGGTCTCGTCGATGAGTTTGTTAGGCTCCATGTCGGCATCGGTGTCCTGGGGGGTGAGCAGTTCTCCCACTGGCTCGGGAGCCTTGTACCTCTTGTTGGTGATCAGGAACGAGCGAGGCATCGTGACGGCGGCGTATAAATTAATTAAATAAATAAATAAATAAATAATTGAGTATATGTAGGTGAACTCCTCAGCGCTGATGATCGGTGAGTAAAGTCCGGTAGGTGTTGAGTAAGTTCGAGTAGTTAAAGTCCAGCTTTTCCGCTCCTGCGATTTAGACACTCCCGCACCGCTCTGCTGCTGCTGCCACACTGAGCTCCGGGATGCGGCACTCTGCTAGAGTACACACACTCACACACATGCGGGCAAGCAACAGGCTTCCCTGCTTCCTAGCACCACGCTTCCTCCTGCACACACACACACAAGCACCGGGGCTCGAGCACACACGGGCACGCTCCCTCAGAGCACCGGCGAGAGTCCGGGCGAGAGCACGCCGCCCCGGCCGTGCAGCAGCGGTGACGGGCGAGCACAGAGAACCACAAGGATGGGGCAGTCAGCAGCACTGGGCCTGATGCAGGAGCACAATGTCTTAGAGTAGAGAGAGGTCTGAGCCCTCTCCTCCTGAGCTGGGGGCTATGTAGTTGTATGAATCGGGGGCTGAACCAAGGATGGGGCAGTCAGCAGCACTGAGCCTAATGCTCGAGCATACAGTGTTTTCGATTTGACAGCCTCAGTTAGGGTCGTATGTGGCGGAATGAATCAGGGGGTTGTATTAAGGGAAGGGACGAGATACAGAACTGAGATGGGACAGTCAGCAGCACCAGATCTTTGAGCCCAGTGTCTTAGATTTGAGAGCAGATTCAGCCCTCGCTACCTGAACTAGCCGTATGAATCGGGGCCGTAGTAAGGGAAGCGACAAGCGAGTAGAGCGTCGATATTTGTGGTATGTTGCCAGAGTAGAACTGCCCGGGTAAAGAGATACGAGAGATGATACGGGGGCTGATATCAGCTCGGTAGTAGCCGGCGCGGGCCGGGGTGGCTGTAAGAAAAAGCTTCAGCTCGGCTAGGTGAGCCTGGGCTGCTCGTGGTGGGGCTGGGCAGGGTTCTAGTAGGCCGGGCTGGTGTTTAGCTCGCGTACGATTCTGAGTCATATTCAACAAGTGGTAATCAGGGACCCGACAGCTCTCCTGGTTGGCTCTAACACACGGAGAGTGTCCCTGCGCCGGGGTTCCTGCCGGGCCACGCTCCCGCCCAATCAACAGACAGCGCCGTGTGTGTTTATCTGCGAACCCCCGAGGGCCTGTCACTTTCTGGTGATCACGCCTGGTAGCCGGTCCGGGTGTCAAACCGTGAGCCATCCTCCTCTCTCTGCCTCTCTCTCTCTCTCTCTCTCTCTCTCCTCTGTCCTGGCACTGGGGTGGGATGCTGGAATCCCGGAATCCCGGTAGTGGCGCTGGCAGAGAGGGACAGAGCGATCTGTCGCGCAATCTGTAATAACACAATCAGGAAGTGATATATTGATGTTTCTTTCTGACAAAAAGTGGCTGGAAAAATACGAGAGCATGAGAGCGAAAATAATTATATGTTTTTCCCAGCAAATATTCCCATATCTTCTGATAGAAAGATGACGGGTTTTAGTGAGTGGCAAGGCCAGAACCACTTGCTTAGGAGTAAATCAAACAAAGGCTGAAATCCTACGCCAAAGAGGAAATTGTATTTGATTTACTTTTAATTATTAAGAATAATAAATACTTTTGATTGTGAGTTAAAAGGACTATTTTGTCAAACTTAGTGTACATCTTATAACGAAACAAAATGCCATCCCGACATCTTAATTAGCAGCTTGATTTGATTACCCGAATATTCAAATTGTTTCTCGTGTTTTTCTCTGAACAGCGACTATTGCGGTAAAAAGCTCAGTGCTAACGAGCTTGAGTTCGCGGCATCTGGTATAAAATGAGCACCAGTGCCCGGCCATAGAGCTCTGGGATACAGATTAATTCTAACAGGTTGAGGCTGTTACCGGGCGACAAAGAAACACCAGAGATACCAGAGCCGCAGCCCGACTCAAATCAAGGTTATAAGTACCGCAGATACGCTACTCATCTGAGCAGTCGAGCAGAAAAACATTAAACCTAACACCGCATGCATGCTCCGCACAACACACATACACACACGCGTGTATGTACAGTAGAACTCTACATAACGCCTGTAGCGAGCGACAAACCTGAAATCCGACTTATATATACAACAACTATATCTTCATTGGGTGACAGTTGACCCGCGCTATAGAGAACAGTTAACAAATATAGGAATACGGGAGACTGACATAATATAGAATGTCGCGTTATATATACTCGCATTATATAGAGGGTCTGCTGTACGGGTACATATACAAAACACATGTGTGTGCATCACATCTCTGACATCTGGAGATCTGATATTACTAACACGTGGTACTGAGGTGTCTTTGTGCTGACTCAGATATGGATGCTGGAGGATTCAGATGGGAAGATGGCGAGGGACACTTGTTCTATGCACAGCAGACGTGTCATATTATAACGCGGGCAGGATAAATATCCACAATTAGTTTTTTCGAATAGCATTGCCTTTAGGAGGAGGACCTGGTCCAGTTAGTTGTCGCATGTCATGCCAGGGACATCTTACTTCTGCTATTACTAGAAGCAGTTTCTCATATTTATAAACACCGCATATATGTACAGAGCCCCGTACCCCGGGGCACCTTTAGAACCCACAAACCGCATGTCAAATCATCCACGTGCCTGCGACAATTTAGATAACCTCCCCGGACTGCTCAGTAAGAAATCCCCCCTGGTCCCCTGCGCTCTCGTGCCTGCCTGTGTGTGATGTGTGTGAGATGATGACCGGAGGCCGGCCCCGCGGCCAAGCAATAATTCTCCTCTTGCCGCGACAATGTGGCGGATTGTTGCGGGAGCTGAGCAGATGTTCGAGCAGATGTTCGAGCAGGTTGTGTGTATGTAGGGGGTAGCTGAGCCGAGCAGGGCTGGGGTGGTTCGTGGTTTATCACACTGCGCCACCCACCCGGGTTGTTGTTGATTAAACAGCGGGCGGTCCCCGTCTCTGTCCCCTCGGCGTTAAGCGACACAGACAAGCGATTACTCAGTCGCGTGTCTCTTTGTTCTCATGCTGAGTAAAATCCGAGTAAACTGAGAATTAATCAGATCAGATGTCAGCCACCTCGGCCATCATATATGAATAAACCACAAGTTTCTGGATGGGTTCCTTTCATTTTAATATTTTCTCGCGCCTCTTCGCGCTAGGAAGCAAGTAAATACTCCTTAATACCCTTAATTCATAACCACTTGGAATCAAATATGAAGAATTTACAAGTCCTTCTCTTCTAGATATTATAGATAATATTCTCCTAAGAAAGTGGCTGGGGAAAGTGCCAATGACGTGATAAAACACACGAAATGACTTGACTTTCACTAAATTTAAACCCACTTATTCTTTCATCTCTATCTCACAATTTCTACGTCAGTGTGCGGATTAATTTAAGTCCGTACGAGAATAAGTCCAGATATTCCCTCTCAGGTTTCGGAATTTACTACTGCGTAGGTAAGATTTAGTGTGTACCTGTGACCTAATTACTCAATTTCTCCCCAGGAATTAACTATATTTCGGATGAACGGTCGAGGGGCCGGATCGCACCCATCGGAGCAAGCGAGGGGAAAAATAATTTTACGCCAACAAGATAACACTGGTTTAGTTTTCAGATTACTCTATCAGGCCTCATTCCCAACTCGATGGAGCGTGTGAATTTTTTCCCCTGCTCGGGTCGGCTCGTCTGTCGCTGGCAATGTGGCGCTGGAAGAGGGGGGGTGCCTAGAATCTGCCCGCTCTGACAGCATCCTCGGCAAGTGTTCCCCGGCGACTGATAAGTCGGCGACAAATTGAGACGCCCTAGCACTAAACAGCCCCGGGGGTAACCGAGGATGAGCGCCTCTTATCTCCGGTATATCGCCGCCTGGTGATGACACGCGAGCGCGAGCAACAAAAACATGTCTCCGTCTCCCCCATTTATCGCTCACAACCAGCGCGTCCATCTGCCGAACCGGCGAGCGAACTGGACGCGCTAAAAACGCGCAATCCAGCGCAATCCAGACTCCCCGGCATTATCGTCTTCATGGTAAATATATATCAGTGGGTGCATGCCTGGAGGGAGATGGGTAAATATATATTAGTAGATGCATGCCTGGAGGAAGATGAGGAGCCTGGTGAGTTTTTATGAACGCTCCTGCACGTAGTGGTAGCGTACGTTTGTCCTTGGGGGCGCCGCTAACGTGCAGAAAATGGCCAATAAAGAGCGGCAGAATTCAAAACAGCCGGCGGGTCGTGCGCGTGCTTTGAAGGTGACCTGCCTCTGGCCGCGTCTCTGGTCGGCAAGCAGCAACATGATGAATTTGTACCGACTGAGGTAATTGCAAAATTGTGTTGGTGACATGTGCTTTTCATCCGGCGAGGAGGAAGCGGAGATTAGATGACCTTGTACAAACATGGCGTCTCAGCCACCACGTGTTCGCCGAAACACGTACGGGGAAGCGGTGGCAGTAAGCGATCAACACCTCGCGGAATCTGGTTCGGGCTGAATGAAAATACTCATAATGTGCGCGGAATGGTTGCGCGGAGATAAGTAAGTGATTACACACAGTGGAGGCTTTGATGGTTGCAGCAGCAGCAGCAGCAGCCGGGTTACTCCCCGCACACCAAACCAAACCACTTGTTGTTGGCCGCCGTTCTCACGCACACGTCAATTCCACCACACAGCAGCACAGCCATCTTGTTCAAGTTCCGCGATTTTCAAATTAACTCTAAACAGGTTGTTTTTTTCTGCACTACCGGCCTGAGCTTCAATAATTGCTAAAAAAACGAATGATGACGATAAGTTAAAGTTTAGACAGTCGAGTTGTTGTTGCTGATTATCGCGCGAGAGGTATGCCGCGGATTTATTTAGAATGTGTGCGATATAATGGTTCTAATCGTGAAAGGGTTGTGTGTATTTTGGGATGGTGTGTTTTGCTGGGGTTGAGGTCAGAGTTCAGAATGTCGCCTGTTTATGAAGGGAGCTTGTCTGCGAGTGGTCGGAGAGGGGGCGGTGTGTTGGCGGCTTGTTTGTGATGGCGAGGGGGATTAGTTTGCCGGGTTGTTTGTGAGAGCGGAGGCCAGGGATACTTGTTGCTGGGGTCAGGGTGGAGGTCACACGGGAATTATCTGGTATGAATCAGGGTAACCTGTGATAACCACCGACTGGTAATCTGCTGTGAGATAAAAGCGCCGTCTGTTGGCTCGTCAGTGGTTTGATATCGGCCGTGTTTAGCTCAGTGTTTATAAACAGAGGCGCCCTCTTTCTATCTCTCTCCACACACAAGTCTAGTCCTCTCTTTCTGTCTCTCTGCACACACAAGTCTCCGGTAGTCCTCTTTCTGTCTCTCTCTCCACACACAAGTCTCCGGTACTGAGTCCTCTTTCTGTCTGTCTCCACACACAAGTCTCCGGTAGTCCTCTTTCTGTCTCTCTCCACACACAAGTCTCCGGTAGTCCTCTTTCTGTCTCTCTCCACACACAAGTCTCCGGTTGTCCTCTTTCTGTCTGTCTCTACCCTATGTCTCTCTCTGTCCCTCTCTGTCTCTCTCGAGCTGTATACCCCTGCCTTCCCCTCTTTCTCTTGCTAAACCCTTCAAAGCCACTTCTCTGAAAGCCTTTGACTCCCCCCCCCCCTTACATACCCCATTATCCCCCTGTATTTATTGCAAACAGGAGGCCACCATCGGTAAATCCCGACCCTCAGACGTGGCTACGTAAGCCATTAATTCCGGCTGAGAAACGAGGCGTTCCCCGCGCTCTGCCACTCGCCTAACTCGCACCGGAGACAATTTATCTCCCCGCACAGAAATTAAGCGTCTAAAAAGCAACCTGCCGAACGACTCCCGTACTCCATCACCGTCTAGTAAAACTTGTATAAACCTGCTCAGCTCCGGTGACCCGTGCCTATCTATAGCCCGGATCTCTGTGCCTCGGCCAGTCTCAGACACTCACTTCGCGGCACCCTTAACAGGCTAATGTTTCATTTTTCAATCGGCGGCATTTCATTTGCGCGTGAGAGGAGAGGGGGTTGAGATGGGCGGGATGGGAGCGGGGGTGAGTGAAGTGACCGCCGTGTAATGAGTTACGGTAAGGCACACCACCGGCTGCTGGTCCTGGTCGGTGTGCTGTGTTTCCAGACGGGCGGATTAGGGTTACAATGCTTCTGATTGCGGACATTCCGCCGCGGCGGTGGAAGCGCTATAATGACGGGAGGGGTGGTAGATGGTGGCCGCTCGGTGTCTGTCGGCGCTGGACAGAGGAAGGACCGTAAACAATAACACACATTTGTACCTCTCAGAGGGGAGAGCGGGAGAGCGGGAGGGTGATCCACGAGCACAGAGCCGGGGTCATTAATCAGCGCGTTCCCAGAACTGTAGGGGTCACAGGGGAAGGTCAGGAGGAGAGGGGCTGCAGGACCACTGTCTGCCACGTGTTGCCGGTGCCAGCCTGGGTCGTGACCCCCCACCAATCGCTACTGAGTATGTCTGCCGGGACCCATAACTCTACGGAAGCTGCTACTTGCCAGCCCGGGACCGACAACTCCGCGGCAGCCAGTCCACATTGACCCCTTCCTCATTTATTGTCTGCCATTTGCCATTTGCCATTTGCCAGTCCAGCCTCGCCAGTAATTAGAAAATAGAAAAATAAAACCTCTCTGCCCACTTCCGGTATCGATCCGTGAAATGTGGACAGCACAAGGTCACCTGTCCGAGATGTTACCAGCCCGAACACCGCGATCTGATTATTTACCTAGCAAGAAGGTCACTTCTCTTACGATTCAGCAATCTGCCGGTGGCGGCTCTGATCACCCTCTCTGCTCTCTCCGCCCGGGGCCCGAACTGTAACAGGTTCTGTAACAAGGTGGCGAGGTGACGGCCCTGACATTTCTCGCCATATTTCACATGTCGGCGAGATGCCGGAGACTTCAAACGCCGGCGGTGTTTGGTCAAGCTTCGCATTTCACGGATGCCGGGTATCAGGCGGGTCTCGGGCGGGTATCGCCTGCGAGCGCCTGCTCTGCCGGCGGTGGCTGCTGTCAGTCAGCTGCCGGCGAGTAAATCTAACCCCGGAAACCTGTGAAACCCGTCTGTAAACTTACCAGGAGCCTCGCATTCTCACCACCGGCCCGCAGTAGTCCACCGCCGCGGGGCAACCTGCTGAAAACCACTCGCTAGATTCATGTCCCGGCCGTGGTAAACCCCGAGTTCCCGAGAAAATTGGTCATTGGTCAGTCGGTGGTCGAGCAACGGTTATGGCAATTTTAAAGCTTCATTTTGAAATTACCACACGTTTTTTGCTAAATATAATTTAAACTTGTTGGTAAAAACACTTACATGTCTTATTATTTACTTAGAGATAATTTGCCAATCAAGTAGCCTCTCGCTAAGCCTGCCCAACTGCCCGCAAATCTCCCGATACATTGGGATAAAACTGGACACTTAGATCAGTTAGCGCCCGTGCGGAAAGTGTCTGGGATCGAGAGAGCGGCGGGTGGCATCCAAGTCCGGTCAGCAAAAACCCAACCCTGCGGAACAGTGCAGTTAACCACTATCAGGCTCCACCCCTCCAGTGTGCGGCGTGAATTTACTAAATAACCCCGCTTTATCAAAGAGATGTTGATGCATCGAGCTTTTACCGGAATTTGACGACTATGCGGCTAACTTATCGTGATTTGTCAGATGCGAGCAGCAGTGGTATATCTCACCGCGGAAAAAGGTCGGGTGGTTTTTGACTTATCGACTCGCCGATAACGGGCTCCATCAGGGGAGAGAGTTCATTAACAAATGTTTTACTCATTATCTGGATGGGAGCGGCATCGGTTGTGAAGTGTTGTAGTATGAGAGAGTACATACACTAACAGGTAGACATTATTACTCGCGTAACGCCGGTGTGTAGATAAGCTACACCGCTTATTGCGCTAAACACGTACCGCCCGCGATAGTTGCGGTGTACTTACACGATACCACCGCGAGCTCGGCGATACATACTATCTGTCAACTCCTATTTGTGAACATTGATATATGAAGCGTGGAATTGTCAAGATATGTCTGAAACTTGGTGGGTTCGTCTACAAACTGTCGGTATGCGCAACAGGAGTTCATGCGTGCGCATTCTTGCGATTCTCGCGGTGTACCCGAACAAATCGGTAAACCACCACTAATATATATCTAATACACCTGGACCACAGACCACAAACAAGAATATATATATATATATTAACGCAGGATCTAAGCAAGGTTTGCACTCAATTAAAACACATTGACAAGTGGCATGTAAAAATGTCGGATAGTCTTAATTATTTTGGACACACCTTGGCAACATGAAATTTTCCCGGCAATTTACGAGATATCGTGTCTTGCCTAGAGGCATGGTGGTTTAAACTAATGTCTACCTGGACTGATGCATCTGAAAGAGTGCTTAATTTCATTGCAAGTCTGATAAAAATACCAAATCATTCAATTCACATAGCACATGTTAACCCTCTTGTGAATTGTCATCTCATCATATACGCATATACCCTTGATCAAAATTGATATTTTGTCAAGCTCATGCATGGATTGCAACAACAACAAAATCAACAAAACAACAACCGGCCAGGAATTGAAGTCTAACTTCAAGAATCAGAACCACTTCACCTTGACCAAGGGTTCCGGGAAGTCGTGTACACATATAGCTGGTTCCCAGCATCCTCGCTCTTTGCTTATTCGTGTAGCCATTAATTTTCCTGTTTTCACACCAGAGTGAAGTTACCGATGCCATAAACCCGTCTATGATTGCTATAAAACTCGTCACTGATTGCTATAAAACTCGTCTCTGATTGCACTAAAGCCACACATCATAGCGGCCGGGCCTGTCAGGTGATACCGGGAACCGCACACACTGCCCGGGGACACCACCGAGCTTTCCGGGCTCGGGTTTACACTGACCGGGTCGTTAGCCCAGACCCCCGGGGATGTGCAGGCACAGGGGGCTTGTCATCTTCGAGGGTGAGTAAGGGGTAGGGGGCTGGGAGAGAGGAGAGGGGAGAGGGTTA
>JAXGGS010037445.1:13519-23898 GCA_035585475.1 Armandia brevis | reverse complement strand
AGAATTTTCCCCTACTGAAAAGGCCTGTCTCAAGTATAAACATACAGATTATGGGCACAAGGCAATAAAACGAATTCTCAATCTCAATCGTTTACAAGCATATAAGAACCATCTAAGTGGTCAACACTAACCCATGAAATTAACACCTGTGCAAAGCTAGATGAAACATTATAAAAAGAAATTGCTCATTTGACAAAATGAATTTTAGATGATAGTTTGACAATTGACTTTGATGTGTATTTCATTGTTTGAGTAAACCCATCATATTAGAAATATGAGCAAGCATAAGTATAACAAGCACGCCAAGAGAACAATACACTTAATGTACTGGGGATGCCTGGAGAGAGAATGATTTCCATAGGATATATTTCGCACTATATGTAAATACTAGCTGTGCCCCCATCCGTTGACACGCCTTAGGCAGCGGGTACACTTCCGGCTGGAAGTTTATCTCCGATGTTGATACATATATAGTTCTTTTGATGATAGCTCAGAGTATCTCTTGTTCAATATGTAATTAAAAAGGAACAGGGTAAAATAATGGTACGTATGAGTTTGCTAGTGCTGCCCTTACCCCGGTCCAATGATATAACAAAATCACATTATTATAACCTTGGCCGTATTCTTTTGCATCCATACCCCCTGTGTGTCATTGACTAGCAGCCAAATGTATACAGCAGATATATGCTTGTACATAAGTTTACCAACATTGAAGATGAACAACAAATGATTTTAAATCTCGGTCGACTTTGTCTACCTGTCAATATGAATACCTGTATACTTGTCCGGTCTGTAATTAGGTTGGCCGATCCGTTACACGTAAAGCATTAGACTATGATCTCGATGTTTTAACACGTAAAACTATTTAAATTGAATTCAAAAACATTTAATCTAATTATTATCATGGTGTGTTCCTCGAGGTTCCTTTACAAGTGGCCTACACTAAATGCTCAGAGAGAAAAAAAGTGTGCCCATATTACGATTCTCCATTAATCATGGGACTTAAATCTCACAGTTTCGCCGAGGGAACAACATCTCCCTCGGGGAAACTCGCAGTCACGGGTGCCGGGCGGTCAAAGGTGTGAATAACAGGGTTCTGAGTTTAAAGTTTGTAGGCCGAGTGAGATAATCTCATACTCTAAACCTGTGAAGAATATATTCTAATTATTAAAAGCCTTAGCTCCGACATAGACATATTGAAACGACTCCCACTCAATTCTTAGATTTTAGTCAGAATTGCTGAATCATCAATTCGTGTATATTACTTAAAATAAATAGCTAATGGATCTTAACGGGGTGTACATGTAGTACCAGTTAAACTGTCTATCGCTTAATAAATGTTCTTAAATACACCATAGTTTGACTCTGGCAATATTTACAGCATCTTCATGATAAATAGGAATGGAACTTAAAGACCCCTATTTCGCTGCGTGGATGGGTTCTGTAAGACTTTTTTTAATCGTTGTGAAAATATTCCGACTAACATTAATAGTGGAATCAACACACGAAAGGGTACTCACTAGTCGATCATTGGAAGTAACCAATTACTTTTGCTTCAAAAGCTCCTTTTAATCCACGGAGATTAATTCTAATAGACTTTACAGAGGTTAAATGTAACCTTTGTCATAATACAGCAATGTGTTTACGAGTACATTGTATCATGTTATAAAAACATAATACATTGCTAATCTAAAAAATCTGTATGAAGACCACGGACATTTAATTTTCTGTTACTCCGTTTTCTTTGTTCAGCCAAAAACAGTGTGCGGGTGGTATGAATTCTTAATTTGTATTTGTTATGGTCTGACTTGTAATGTTAGATTAACTATGTTAATTCTCATTTACAGTCCAAAGAAAGTGTGAATTGGACTACCGTTGCTGTGGTAGTTTATTTTCTGAGGGGGAATGTGCGGCGCCTTAAAACAAGATTAAGTTGTTAATGTGGCTTAAACGTTTTATTTGATTTTAAGGGTGGAGGGTTAGCGTTTCCCATTATTCATACCTTGGTGTTCATTTTATTTCATGTACATGTAGTACGATTCGATTTTTATGACTGATAAACAAATTGTAAGGAAGATGATGTTTTTAGGATTGTCCCCCGCCACTCCTGTTATATCTACTTAGAAAATGGCCTGTTAAAAACTGTGCTCTGGATAAGTGAAACACTCCTAGGTCATTTACACTCAACCTGACATTGCTTTGTTCCAGTTTAATATGTGTGTACGACAACTGACTGTGATCCCAAACAGTGAGATTTCAAAGTTCGTACAATTATGGCTCGATTGTTGAACCCGATGATATCTAAACACATACTCGAGACTAGGTCACATTCTATTATCTGGCATGTAAACAATAGTATTAAACATTATTATGGATTGGTTTATCGTTGCTTTCTGATAAAGAATGTCCCAACCATGCGAGGTTTTCATCCACTTGTAAACAAGTTTTATATCTAACGATTTATCCCGTATGTTTAATACTAAGTTCAAAAGTACGCTTTAATTTTCCATTGAATATCACTCCCTGCTTAATGATATACACTGCAGTGAACGATTGTTTATACTTTTGGTACAGCTACCCTTTCTATAACGGGCTTATTTTCAACGCGGCTTCAATGTTATGGTGGTCTGCCATGTCCCATGTTTCGGTTTTCTATTGGTGTTTATAAGAGAGCCACCTTTAGGAATGCATGTCACCCCTTTACCACGTGCTATTCTAAAGTAGTCTCCTCTGTGACCCGCGTTATAGCGAGGGGCTGTTTTTATACCACTAATGACCTGTGTTTGTGTTTTAGGTTGCTCTGTCGACCCTGGACCCAGATACGTGATCGCGCCCAGAAGGGGACTAAACCCGTAACGACTGCTCTCGTCAGAATCGTATCCGATTTGCCTCGGGAAAATTAAACTCATCAGCATGCTGGCCGCACGCAACTTTTGTAAAAAGGCCGGGGAAAGTTATTCGCATCGACTCCTTAGCTGCAGAGATGGTCTGAATCCTGTAAGATATGTGGTTGGATCACGGTATTTGAGTTCCACTGAGGCTAACACTAGCACAACTGCCATTCCACGGAGCGCTGATACGGTGATATGCGGAGGAGGAATCATTGGGTCCTCTATTGCCCTGCACCTAGCCGAGAAGGGATTAAAAAACATTGTGTTACTGGAACAGGGGAGGTAAAGCCCCTGCATCATTATTAGTACAATTCTCCCAGTAGAAAAATATAAACTTTCATGTAAAATGGTACGATATTAAGACTTGTCTTTTTTTGAATATCAGTCTAACTTGTGGAACTACCTGGCATGCGGCAGGTTTAGTTGGAAGAGTTAGAGGTTCACCTATCGAGTCATACATTGTGTCTACCTCACGACAACTGTATAAAGACCTAGATGAAACAGGATATAACACAGGTATGATTGGATTGCACACATTGCATGTTCCTGCTTTTATATATATATGGGGTTTTTTTCACTGCCAATCTACATATCTCATATTTTTGTCTCAATAGGGTGGAAAGAATGTGGTTCTTTGAACTTGTGTCGGACTCATGATAGAAAAATATCGTATGTCAGAGGATTAATAGATGCAGAGTGAGTGTATATGGTTAACTTAATGTACACACAAATCATTACCGTGTACATGTAAATATACCGGTAGATTGTTTTGAAATGAAAAGTTCTGTAATATCTCCGTTTTCCAGGAGGCTGGGAGTAACCTCGTGGAAATGGCTGTCACCACAGGAATGTCAAGAAGTAGAGCCAATGGTAAACCCGGAAGGTTTGGAGGTAAATGTCAACACTCTAAATGTTAAATTTAACTCAAATTTAAAGGTTTGCAAGACATTTTGTAATACTGATGTATATATGTGTATATGAAGCGTTTACATACTATTCATGGGTCTGACAAGTTCCTATAATCATCGACAAATCAAAAATTATTTTTTATAATTTAAGGCCTGAAGAAATCTATATATTGTTATATACACACAGCACTGATGCATGAATCATTAAATCTTTAAGGAAATGTAGCTCTGAAAAGAGCTGTTTGCGTGTAGGATCTCAATGCTTGAAACAGGTGTCACTCTGAACGCTGTTATCGGCGCTGTGCTGTCCTGTTCTGTGTAAGAGACGAAGCTGCCTGTGTCCGTCACGACATTGTGTAGGCTACCCTCTGTAAGATTAAACCGTCAGTTGTTAGACTTAGTTCACTTGTTCTGGGCATCCTCGCTCTCTAGTAGCTCCTCCTGTCTCTCGTGTACATCTCTGAGCTGCTGAGCCCTGAACTCGGCGCTTCTGTATAGAAACAGATACAACTCATGCAGCTGGACTCTGCTTTTCCTCAGGCGGGGACATCGCCCGTGTTTCCGGATCAGTTCCGCATCTACATGTTTTCTCTTCAGCAGTACGGCCTGCATCTGGTAGCACAACTTGTCTAATCTGACGTCGGTAGCATGGAACAAATGCTCCAAATTTTCTCTCGTCTCATCGCACCCGCATTCAATTCCAAACTCTATGTCTGACATGTTGGCAGATATTTCTTGCACCGAGAAATGTATAATATTTGCTGTCAAGGCGACCGCTGATATTAGAAGTGATGTTTTAAAGTTGGCACGCGACACTTTATATACCTCGGTTGCACGCGTACGGTTGCCATAGCGGCAGGTAAGGTGAGCGCAGGTGAGGCGTGATAGACTGTGAGATGGGATTATACAGAGGCCAACTTGACTGAGTTGCAATCGTTTGCTAACAGTGACAGTTGTCTGTTTGATAAGGGCACTGTTCTGCTCAGATGGGGGCTCGTTATCCCTCCAGTGACACTTGATACGGACACAAGCCCCCATGCCGATGTGTTTGTTTAATTGATAAAGTCAACATACCCCCCTACCTCGCTACTATCAGACACCTGTGCGGGCGTAACTCTAAATGTCTATACGGCAAATTCACTTAAATCTCACTTTATGAGTTTTATAATTAATAACTTAAGATTCTTGTAAATCAATTGTGATTAACTGGATCACTCATTATGATAACGTTTTAGAAAAATAAGGTATGGGTCTATGCCTGAATAGATAACCTTAATGCCAATATATTGATCCTCCCGATCCGTTTATGTATACAGCATTACGGTATTAGTACATAAGCCTTTTCACATATATTTGCTAATAGCCTCCAAAAGTATGTTGGCTTTTAAAATTATTTTATTAAGACAACTATGTTCTAGAATCTCAAGAATCTGTATGGATTAATTCGTCGAATCTAGGACAGGTTGTATTTCCAGACTCATAAAAATGCAATCGACTTTCCTCCAGCCAAATTGCTATCTCTACTGTCCTAATTGTCCTAGATATATTGCTTAATTACGCATGATTGACTGTGGTTAGCGCGACCCTACTCGACCAATGTCATCTCATTAAAGGTGAATGTCTGAACTGTCCCACCCATGGCGCTTATCCCACAGTCATCAATTACCAAGATAAAGTATGGTTGGAACGATGCAATTAAATTTACTATTGTCTGACTAAATTACGCACTTAAGGAAGTGGCTAAATTACACCTTACATTATTTGAAGTGAGTAACAAATTAAAGCTGTGATGAATTTGTAGCAGGTGAACATTTGTTTGGTATATGGAAACAAGTGCTTCAGACTTCGTATTTGCAATTTCAACTTCGTTATCAGGTGGCAATGTCTGGAAATGTACAATATGTCTGACTTATGTCAAGGGACCTACGCATGTATGTCAAGTACTTAAACGTCTAGAAGATCAGTCTGCAGTATTGCTATGTAGAATTGATGATATTTTCACTATGATTTTTTTTAATGTTTTTGTTAAATCGTCAAATAATTTTCTTTGCCTTTTCTGTAATGAGCTCGAGTACCAATACCAATCCCCCGTTGCACGCATACACAGAAACCCAGTAATCATAAACTCAGTACTGCCAATTCAGACGGACGCGCAAGTTTACCATAGGTACTCTTATACTTTCCTATTTTATAGGGAGGATTTCACATAGAAGGGGATGGAGTCGTTAACCCCACAGACGCTACTATGGCGATGGCAAAAAAGGCCAAAGAATTAGGTAACATATGAGCCAGACAATGATTGTAAACATTTTTGATTTCAATTTGTTGATTAATTGTCTTCAATACTTTAGGAGTTCGAATCCTTGAGAAGACTCAGGTATCTCGAGTACTGACTGATGGAGAGAAAGTCACCGGGGTGGAAACAGATAAAGGAACCATTTTGTGCGATACTTTTGTAAATTGTGCTGGACAGGTAAGTCGCACACAGACGAGCATTATTTATGTGTTCCCTAGCTCCATGACTTAAGCAGTGAAATAAGACATGTTTTTTATATAGTGGGCCAGAGATTTAGGATTCCAGTGTGACGTTGCAGTGAAAGTCCCTCTGCACTCATGTGAACATTTTTATGTGGTAACTAAAGCCATGGAAGGAATGAACCCAATGATGCCTGGTTAGTAAATTGGTTAATGTTTTCAAATAATTAAATTGCTTATTATTGTTGCATGTGTGATGGTATTGATGTATATGTATTTTATGTGTTTATTGCTTGGAACTGGCACATTTTTTACTCGTATGGAAATTTGTTTACTGTACTCTTGTACAATAGATGTACTTACATGTGTGTTACATCGACCTTGCATCTTACTATAGTAATCATTCGTAAATTAGGATTATTTCACTACATTGCCGCAATTGTATTACAGACCTTTTCATAAACTACTACATTACATTTATTTCAAACTTATTGGTTATGAGATATAGTGGTTCGGTTTAGTCCTGCTGTATATATATATATATTTCATAATTACAGTTGTAAGAGATTACGATGGCTGTATTTACATGAGAGAATGGAGTGGAGGAATTATGGCGGGAGGATTTGAACCGGTAGCTAAACCAATCTTTCACGATGGTATTCCAGAAAAGTTTGAATTTCAACTTCTCCCAGAAGACTGGGATCACTTCCGTAAGATTTAAAATTGTTCTGAATATGAAACCTGTAACGCGGGCATGTGTAGATGTAGATGTAAATTGTTTATTCACACTACTGTAGCTAGCGGTATGTATCCTGAATATGGCCTCACTAGTAATTTATTTACAGAGGTTTTGCTGGATCAGATGTTGATTCGACTCCCAGCGATGAAAACTGCAGAAGTGAGAACTTTACTCAATGGAGCGGAAAGTTTCACTCCTGATGGTAAAATGATTCTAGGAGAGGCCCCTGAGGTGAGTCTCGAGTATGTAAAACTTCTCTATTTAAAGTATCTGTAATGCGTATCAATGACATGTATTTTTCACCACGATAGTTGGATAATTACTACGTGGCCGCTGGTATGAACTCAGTCGGTATCGCCTCAGCAGGGGGAGTTGGCAAACTGATGGCTGAGTGGATCGTCGATGGGGAACCAAGTAAAAACTGCTGGTCGCTAGACATTAGGAGATTTGTAGATTTACACAACAACAAAAAGTTTCTTCGAGACCGTGTAAAAGAGTCCTTAGGTAAAAGAGAATTTTTCCCAAAAGTAATTATCGGTTAGCTATTACAAGATATGTTGTTAATCTACTCCAAATAGGTAATGGAGAATCATTAACTTTAGCATCTTATCTATAATCCGCATATGTCCATGTAATTGGAATTGTAATTGAAGCTTTTATTCTATCTTTAAATAAACTAAACCGTACCGCGGACCACCTTATATAGTAGGTCCTAAATTGTGTAATGTTTTTGCAATGTTTCGTGCTGATTTAAGGTAACTCTCCTTCGATGACATCCACGAGAGCCACGTTTAAATTATAATATAGCTGTAACGCTTTTAATGTTTTATTTAGCTTTGCTAACACTTTTGAGTTGCCTCTATAGCGCTGACAGGAGCTGTACACTACTGGGACACTGAGCTGGTTGGTTATAACACCTGCCGGAAGCTGCGTGCTTCCACAATATACCCACGCATGGAGAAAGATGCATTGTTCGGACAAGCCATGGGATACGAGAGGCCTCTGTATTTCCACAACGCCAGTTCTAGTGAGGACGAGTCAGACAGACGATGGTACTCCAAGTCAATCAGTACTTCATCCGATTGTACGAATGCCGTTTTATAATTCATATGTTCTTCGTTGTTGTATTTAGACTAGTTTCCCAAACGTTAGAAGTGTATTGTGGAATGTTTAAAGGGCCCCTCGGTAAATTTGGAAAGATCTCGTTTGAGTTCCAGTAAATTGAACTCCCCTCCCTTCCCCGTACTAAATGAACTCTTTCCAAAGTTCACTTTGGTCAGGCCCAGCACCTCTGTTTTTTTTATATGTTTTACATCACACTTGTCCGGTTTGTATAGGTATAATGATTACAAGTTGCGCCCACGATTTTGGCTGGCCCCTCTGAGAGTATATTTCTTGTTATTGCACATGCCGGTACTCTTTGCGTTCTGTGATACATGAATACGTTTTTTTCATGAAACCGTCGTCTTTTAAGTTCCTACTAACAAATACTTGTTCACCGCACCTAACAAATACATTTTCTAATATAATTTTGTTGTACAGATAGTGATGTCGAGAGTTCTCCATCTGTACCCAGTAATATTATTAATTTTATTTTGTTTCTTGTTACAGCTTTTGCTATTGTCGTGTTCTGTCTGTGTACAGCTTGCATGGTTACTATTGCAGGGGGCCCTCTCCCAACTTCTTCTATCTGCCAACATGTATTTTCACGCTAATCAAATGCATTTCACTTGTACACAATAATCTGTCCGTCCAATATGATGGATAAATTATTTGCTATCAGTTTGCGATTACAAGATGAAATAGAGCCAATGATTTAGTGTCAAAAGCATTAACCCCTGGTCCAGAGCGTAAATAGTCCGGCCAATGTAGAATGCACTACAGGCTGCTTTGGTGACCGGTTTATACATAGATTTCACTAGCCTTATCTCCACCGCTTGCTCCGTGTTTAGGACACATGCTTGACGTCAGTCCACACGCAGACTTCGCGCGTGGACGTAAGATTCGGACGTCACCGCTCTACCCTCGCCTGATAGATAGTGGTGCTGTGATGAAACAGGTTATCGGTGCAGAAAGAGTGATCTACTTTAGCACGCAACGGCCCATGATCGGTAATTGATGGTCTATATTAAAATGCGACGTAGATTCATACTTATTGTAAAATAGTACATGCTTTGCGGTCGCTTTTCTCATACATGCGATGAGATTCCTTGCTATACCCAAGATATATATTTCCTTGTGTCGTTGTCTTAACAATCGTATAGATACACTAATAGGTTTTCTACCCTAATCAGATTGTAACTAAAGCTTGTTTACTAAGATACTTTTTGTGGATGGTGATATTCCTTGGGACCATGTGGTGTGTGTGCCTATGATGCGAAATTCGTGTCTAAGTTCGGCCTGGAAATTATATTCCCGAATCGAAATAATATATCTGTATACATTTTGTATGTCCACCTACACTTGAGATGAGAGCTTGTGTGCGTGCAGAAATCTGCCTGTGATGAGTTCTATTCGCTATAGCACCAGGGGGATATTAAATGCAATCCACCGCTGCCTTTCTCAGATCTATTAGGGCACGTTCTCTAGTAGTCCTTTTCTTTCCCTACATTCTGTGTGCCCAAATAACCGTACATGTACCAGCATTGAAGTGAGAATATACCACTTCATACAGTGCATTTAGTGGTTCAGTCCTTCTGTTAGAGTGTGATGCTGTGTGCATGCGATTGAAAGCAACAGTCTTTAGCATTATGTACTTGTACCTGCGATGCTATTTCGTGTTGTCACTAATTAATGTAACTTACTTTGCGTTTCTTTCAGAGTTACATTTGTACATGTTACGACAAACGCATGATATAACTTGGAATACTATTTTTAGTTGCCCCTGTATTTTAATCCCAGCTCTAAATGACATCGAATTTCATCTCCTGTCTCCAGGATTGCATAGCCTGGCCAGGCCTAGCGCTGTTTTCACAACTTGTCGTGATCTCCGAGCCTCGCCACTCTTTCCTCTCGAGAGTGCTGCTGGGGCGGTGTTTAGCCAATTCGCTGGTTATGAGCGAGCACTATATTTCAATCATGATTACTCTAAATCTGGTAAAACGATTGCTGGCATGCACCCTTCCTTATAACACACATACATTCTATGTGTTTAAGGAATGGTACATGTATACGAGTTAACGAATGGCTTCTTACTCTGCATAAGTTCCGCCGCCTTACACTTTGTGTACATATCATAACCCCGAAGGCTCAGTATCACATACGATAACCCTAATGATTGTCGCATTAACTGAAATCATCGTATGCACTCTTGAAACATCTCCTTTTTTAGAATTAATCATAGCGGTTTCACGGAATAAGGCTACT
>JAXGGS010037334.1:0-23904 GCA_035585475.1 Armandia brevis | reverse complement strand
AAAATATTTTACCAAAGAACCCTGTGATTTCACAAAATCCTTTGTGTCATCGGTTGATTGGTCATCAACAACAATAATTTCATATTGCAAATTTTGTTGCTTCACGCTTTCAGACAGAAACTGGGTTTTTGCTGAAATTATAGTCTGTTCTAAATATTCTTTTCGATTAAAGCTGGGTATTATAATCGAAAAATCCATATTAATATTAGTATTTAAAGCTCAAGAACTAATCTTTGTGGATCTTCCAATAGTTGTTTAATACGTACAAGGAAAGTAACCGCACCCTTGCCATCAACAATACGGTGATCATATGAAAGCGCAAGATACATCATTGGTCTTATGACAATTTCACCATTTTCAACCACTGGTCTTTCTTCGATTCTATGCATGCCTAAAATCCCACTTTGAGGAGGGTTTAAAATTGGTGTTGAAAGCATTGAACCAAAAACACCACCATTTGAAATGGTAAATGTTCCATGTTGCATATCTTGCATTGATAATTTACCCTCTTTGGCAAGCCCACCAAAACGTGCAATTTCTTTTTCAATATCGGCCAAACCCATTGTTTCGGCATTCTTGATCACAGGAACAAAAAGCCCTTTTTCTGTACCAACTGCCACACCGATATTATAATAATCCTTGTAAAGAATATTCGTTCCTTCGATTTCGGCATTGATTTCGGGAATTTCTCTTAGTGCCTGAATAGTAGCCATAACAAAAAACGACATGAAACCAAGTTTTACATTGTGACGTTTGATAAATAGATCTTGGTATTTTTTTCTTAAACCCATAATTGGTGCCATATTAACATCGTTAAATGTCGTCAACATAGCCGCCGTATTTTGTGCGTCTTTTAATCTTCTTGCGATTGTCTGTCGCATTTTATTCATACGAACGGTCTCAACGGTTCCAAAAGAATCACCTGTAGCATTCGCAGATGCGGCCTTTACCGGTGCAGAAGGGCTTGCGCTTGCTTGTAATGCGTCGCCCTTTGTGATGCGACCATCTTTTCCCGTCCCCGCAATATTATTCGCATCAAGATTATTTTCAGCAATAATCCGCCTTGGTGCTGGTGAAAGATTTTCAGACGCCATATTTGTAGCTGGCTGGTTATTCGCAGCTGGTTTACTTTGCGCTGCATCACTGGATTTATCCATAGGAAGAATTTGACCAATAATTTGACCAACTTTTACAGTATCGCCCTCTTGTACCAAAATTTTATGTAATTTGCCGGTCACCGCCGCCATAAGGTCCATAGCAGCCTTATCAGTTTCAAGAACAACAATTGGTTCATCAATCGTTACCATATCGCCCTCTTTGGCCATCCATTCACCAATATCAGCTTCCGAGATTGATTCACCCGAAGATGGAACAATAACAGGTACGAACTCTTGTTCTTTACTTGAATTTTTTTTGTCTTTGCTCATTTCGATCCTCAATTATTTTATCAACTTTGTTTAATATTTTACTTATCTGTAACCAACGCATCTTCCAAGAAACCGGCCAACTCTGTTAAATGTTTTGACATTAATCCAGTTGCCGGAGAAGCCGATGCACTTCTTCCTTTAAATTTTGGTCTCTTGGCTGAGTAATTTTTATTTTTCGTTCCAATTTCAACCAACACATCCTCTATGAATGGTTCAACAAAGAACCAGCCGCCCATATTTTTTGGTTCCTCTTGGCACCAATTAATATCAGCATTAGGAAATCTTCCAAGAAAATCAACAAGCTCTTCTTTTGGAAATGGATAAAACTGCTCGAGCCTAAGAATATAGACATCTTTAATTTTTTTGTTCATTCGTTCTTTTGCAAGATCATAATATACCTTGCCTGAACAAATTATTACTCTTTTAATTTTGCCGTCTTTCACCAATTCATTTTTATCATTATCATCAATTATTGGTAAGAATTTAGTTCCCACTTTCATATCATCAAATGTTGATACGCATTCTTTTAATCTTAATAAGGATTTCGGTGACATTACGATTAATGGTTTCCGGAAATTACGGATTAATTGGCGTCTTAATGCATGAAAATAATTTGCTGGTGTTGAACAATTAACAACCTGAATATTATCTTGGGCGCATAATTGTAAAAAGCGCTCTAACCTAGCTGAAGAATGCTCCGGCCCCTGACCTTCATAACCATGAGGTAGTAAAAGCACAAGACCTGACATCCTTAACCATTTTGCTTCGGCCGTGGATATGAATTGATCAATTATGACCTGGGCTCCGTTGGCGAAATCACCAAATTGTGCCTCCCATAGACAAAGTCGATTTGGATCATCAAGTGAATATCCATATTCAAACCCCAACACGGCAAATTCAGAAAGGTTGGAATCGATTACTTCAAAGCTGGCTGATTTATTTTCATTGGCAATTTGTTCAAGTGGAACAAATCGTTTCTCTGTGCTTTGGTCGACATAATGTGCATGACGATGTGAAAATGTTCCTCTACGGCAATCTTGCCCAGAAAGCCTTATACCAAAGCCCTCTTGTAAAAGTGAACCAAATGCCAAAGCTTCGGCAACTGACCAATCAATATTTTCACCAGAGGAAATCATCTTTGCCCTGTTTTTTATGATCCTTTGCAAAGTTTTATGTAGATCTACTTCTTCTGGCAAAGAAGTTATTTTTTCGCCTATTTGTTTTAATAATTTTTTATCTACGCCTGTTTGATTATTTTTTTCTTCACTTTTTGCAGTTGAATTTTTTGAAGCTTTTTTCGTTTTCTTTTGTGATTTATCATCTTCGGGATTATCGATTTGTGACCATTTGCCATCAAGCCAATCCGCCTTTTGCGCTTTGAAATTGTTACCTTTTACAAATTCATTTTCAAGAAATTCATTAAATTCTTTTACTCTATTTTCAAAATCTTCTCTTGTGATCACACCCTTTTTAATAAGGTCATCACTATATAATGTAACAACTGATTTTTGTTTTTCGATCAATTTATACATTCTTGGTTGTGTAAATTTTGGTTCATCAGATTCGTTATGTCCAAAGCGCCTATAGCAAAATAAATCAAGAACAACATCAGCACCAAATTTTTGTCTGAATTCCATTGCAATTTTACATGCCCTAATTACGGCCTCTGGGTCATTTCCATTAAAATGGAAAATTGGAGCTTCGACCATCTTTGCAACATCCGAAGGATATGGAGAGGATCTGGAAAATTGTGGTGATGTGGTAAATCCAATTTGATTATTTACAATAAAATGAACTGTACCGCCGGTATTAAAACCATTTAATCCCGAAAAGCCGAAACATTCGGCAACAACACCCTGACCGGCAAAAGCGGCATCACCATGTAATAATAATGGCAAAACATTCTGACGTGGCACAGATGCATCACTATGTTTCATTCCATCCTGTCTTGCACGTGCTTTACCCATAACAACGGGATTAACTGCCTCAAGATGGGAAGGATTTGCAATCAAAGAAAGATGAATTTCTTTGCCGTCAAAATCCCTATCTGCCGAAGCACCAAGGTGATATTTCACATCACCTGATCCGGCTATGTCATCGGGTGTAACTGAGCCACCTTGAAATTCATGAAAAATTTGGTGATAAGGTTTTCCAATTACGGATGATAATACATTTAACCGTCCACGATGCGGCATGCCAATAACGGCATCTTTGACACCATCTTTTGACCCAAAATCAAGGATTGATAATAACGCAGGAATAGTCGTTTCGGCACCATCAAGCCCAAATCGTTTAGTTCCTGTATATTTTTTACCAAGGAACTTTTCGAAATACTCGGCCTCTATTAATCGATCAAGAATGATCTTTCGTTCTTCGATAGAAAGAATAACCGAATTTTTATCCGATTCAATTCTAGTTTGTAGCCATAATTTTTGCTCAGTGCTGGTTATATGCATAAATTCTACGGCTGAACTACCGCAATATGTATTTTTAAGAATATCCAAGATTTCTGTTAATGTTGCCCAATCCTTGCCAAGTACATTATCAATGAAAATTGGACGATCATAATCATTGCTTGAAAATCCATAATGTTCTGGGTCTAATTCGGGTGGCATTGGACGATTACTAATACCAAGTGGATCAAGATCCGCAATCAAATGACCCAAGACACGATATGCACGAATAAGCATTAATGCACTAAGAGAATCTTTAGCCGATGTTACGACATCAACATTACTTGTTTTCCCATTTGGCTTTGATTTTTTTGCTTCCTTACTTTTATCATCATCAGAGGAAATAGTAGGTGGCCAATTTTGGTCTTTCCAACTTGGGTGACTTTTACCATTAGACGAATTATTTAATTGGTTTTGTTGTATATAATTTTCAAAAAACCTTGCCCAATCATCCGGAACATTACGCGGATCTTTAAGATAATTATTATATAATTCATCAATATAGGTGGCATTAGCACCCGACAAAAATGAAATATTTAGATCATCATCTTCTAAGGAAATTGGTTTGTCCATATTCAGTCTCTGGCTTCAATAAGTATTATTCTTAAGAAATTAACTCTTTTAACGTTGTTCCCAAGCTCGCAGGTGTTGGTGCAACTTTTATACCTGCTGATTTAAGTGCTTCTATCTTTGCCTCAGCTGTATCATCACCACCCGAAATCACGGCTCCGGCATGTCCCATTCTTCGTCCCGGAGGGGCTGTTACCCCTGCGATAAACCCAACTGTTGGTTTTTTTATTTTTGTTTCTTGTAAAAACTTTGCTGCATCGGCCTCGGCTGAACCACCAATTTCACCGATCATAATAATTTGTTCGGTTTCTTCATCATCAAGGAATAATTCAAGAACGTCGATAAAATCCATTCCCTTGACAGGGTCGCCGCCAATACCAACACATGTTGATTGACCCATGCCAACCATTGTTGTTTGGTGCACGGCCTCATAGGTTAAAGTACCTGATCTTGATACAATTCCTACATTTCCTCTTTTGTGGATATGTCCGGGCATGATACCAATTTTGCATTCATCGGGTGTTATTACACCTGGGCAATTAGGTCCTACCAATCTACTTTTTGAACCGCTTAATGCACGTCTTACTTTCAGCATATCGCCTTCGGGAATGCCTTCGGTAATACAACAAATAAGGGCGATCTCTGCGGCAATAGCTTCGAGGATTGCATCAGCTGCGAATGGTGCAGGAACATAAATCACACTTGCATCAGCGCCAGTTTTTTCAACGGCTTGCCCTACATTATTAAAAATAGGAAGTGATTTACCGGATAATTGTGAATTTTCAGAGGTCCAGTTTTCTCCACCCTTACCAGGTGTGACACCGCCAACCATTTCTGTGCCATATAAAATGGCTTGTTCGGTATGGAAAGTCCCCGTTTTACCAGTAAGCCCTTGGCAGATTACTTTTGTATTTTTATTGATTAAAATTGCCATTATATGCCTTTTCTATATTTCTTTTACGATTTTTACAATTTTTTGCGCTGCGTCTTCAAGATCCTCGGCGGCTGTGATTGCTAAGCCCGAATCTTTTAATAACTTTTTGCCTTCTTCAACCTTTGTTCCTTCTAATCTAACGACCAAAGGTTTATTAAGTCCTATTTCCTTGGTGGCATCGATAATACCCTGGGCGATAACATCACAACGCATGATCCCACCAAAAATATTTACCAATATTCCTTCTACTGCTGGGTCAGAAGTAATGATTTTAAACGCTTCGACTACTTTTTCTTTCGTTGCACCACCACCAACATCAAGGAAATTCGCAGGTGATGAACCATAATATTGTATGATATCCATAGTAGCCATTGCCAAACCAGCACCATTGACCATGCATCCAATAGTTCCATCAAGCTTGATATATGAAAGACCAAATTCATGGGCTTTCATTTCAAGTTCTTCTTCTTCATGGGGGTCACGTAATTTTGCAATTTCAGGATTACGGTAAAGTGCATTTTCATCAAAGCTTACTTTTGCATCCAAAACATGCATATTTTGATCTTTTGTAATAATCAAAGGATTAATTTCAAGCAACGCCATGTCTTTTGAAACATATGCTTGATATAAAATCTTGGCTAGTTTTTGGGTTTGTTTTGATAAATCACCCCTAAGGTGAAGTGCGTCCGCAATGGCGCGACCATGATGCGGCATGAAACCCGTAGCAGGATCAATATGAATATGATGAATTTTTTCTGGCGTATCTTCGGCAACTTGTTCAATATCCATACCGCCCTCGGTAGAGACAACAAATGCATGACAGGCTTTTGCACGATCAAGTAAAATTGAAAGATAGAATTCTTTTTCAATATCACAGGCTTCTTCGACATATAAATATCTTACTTTTTTGCCTTCATCACCAGTTTGTTTAGTAACAAGGACATTACCAAGCATTTGATTGGCAAAGGTTGCAGCTTCACTTTTTGTTTTCGCAAGCCTTACACCACCGCCATCGCCGGCATCTGATTCTTTGAATTTACCTTTTCCTCGGCCACCTGCGTGAATTTGTGCTTTGACAACAAATAATTCCGAAGCAAGAGATGATAAATCATCTTCTTTACAATTTCCTTCTATTATTACGCCGTGGGATACGGGTGCTCCAAAGGATTTTAGAATTGATTTTGCCTGATATTCATGAATATTCATTTATCGCCTTTTTCTGTTTTTTTAATTTATAAATTTACTATATTATTCAGAAGTTAATTTATCCATTTATCCAATATATACAACGAATTATTTATAAAAAATTCGTTAATATAAAAGATTAGCACTTTATTATATTTATTTCTAAATAAATGGTTTCAAATGGCATGTTTAATACATTTCATTCTTGCTTTTAATCAACAGATTGATAGAGATAAATCATACTTAGTTTAGATTTTGGTCATTATGGAATTCAACATAGCAGTCATTGGGGCAACCGGCCTTGTAGGACAAGAAATAATAAGAATCTTAGAGGATGAATTTTTTACAATAAAAAAACTTTATCCGATAGCCTCCCGTAAATCAATTGGAACAGAAGTCTCATTTCGTGATAAAACACTTATGTGTCACGACATTGATGATTTTGATTTTTCAAACATTGATATCGCATTTTTTGCCCTCAATAATGAACAGGCAAAAAAATATATTCCCGGTATCGCCAAACAGGGTGTGATCTGTATTGATAATTCTTCTGCTTTTCGTATGGACGAAGATGTCCCGCTTATTGTACCCGAAGTAAATCCACAAGATCTTGAGAAACTTCCAAAAAATATTATTGCGAATCCGAATTGTACAACCGCACAATTAGTTGTCGCATTGAAACCGTTACATGATCGTTTTACCATTGAACGTGTTGTTTGTTCGACCTATCAGTCAACGTCCGGTGCGGGTCGTGAAGCAACGGATGAATTATTCAACCAAACAAGGGGAATATTTGTCACCGACAAGGTCGAGAAACATCATTTTCCAAAACAAATAGCATTTAATGTCATCCCCCAAATTGGTGATATAAATAGTGATTTCTATAGCGACGAAGAATGGAAAATGGTCGTAGAAACAAAAAAGATCTTAGATAAGAAAATAAAATTAACTTCAACCTGTGTCAGAGTACCTGTTTTTGTTGGACATTCAATTGCGGTCAATATTGAAACAAAAGAACCAATAGAGCGTGATCTTGCAATGGAAATATTACGTGAATCACCGGGATTAATATTGATCGATAAGCCAGAAGAAGATGATGGCTATGTTACGCCCGTTGAGATAGTTGGTGATTATGCAACATTCGTTAGCCGAGTAAGAGTTGATAGCACCGTTGAAAATGGACTTTGTTTTTGGGTTGTATCAGATAATCTTCGCAAAGGTGCGGCACTTAATGCAATACAAATTGCACAATGCCTTGTTGATCGAAATTTAGTAAAACCAAAAAACACCCTTTCGAACGGGAGCGATGTTAATGCTTCTAATGAAACGAAACATTAAAAAATAATATGAAAATAATGTATGACTGAAATATCTGAGCGCTCTTCTTCTGGATCACATTCGCATTCTGGGGACACAGAAATGTTGGATCTAAAAGAAAGAAAACTCGGTTTCATTTATGCTATATTATCATTTTTAATTTGGGGATTTTTTCCACTTTATCTTAAATTAATTTCCTTTGCAGGTCCCGTTGAAATCGTTGCCCACCGGGTAATGTGGGCACTTCCATTTTGTGCATTGATATTATTTATTACAAAACAATGGGGGATTGTAAAATCGGCTTTCTCTTCGAAAAAATTGATTTTTGGGTTGTTTTTAACAACCATTTTAATCGCCATTAATTGGTTGGTTTTTGTATATGCGGTGAATAATGAAAAAGTTATCGAGGCATCGCTTGGATATTTTATTAACCCCCTTATAAATGTAGTTTTGGGACTGATTTTTTTCAAAGAAAAAATGAATAAAATTCAATGGATCGCACTTTTCTTTGCCTTTATTGGGGTAATGATTTTAACAATTTCAATTGGTCAACCACCTTTTATACCACTTTTCCTTGCCTTTTCTTTTGGTTTTTATGCAATGCTTAGAAAAGCATTATCAATTAACGCAATGCCTGGGCTTTTCCTGGAAACTTTATTTTTTACTCCATTTTGCCTCATTTATCTTTTGTTTTTTCTTGATAGTAATGTCACGCATTTCTCATTCGATTATCCTTGGAGGATGATTCTTTTAATAGTATCGGGACCATTAACTGCATTGCCGCTTTTTTTCTTTACCCTTGGGGCACGAAAATTACCACTTTCTACACTTGGTTTTTTACAGTTCTTGGCTCCATCGATTCAATTTATCACCGGACTTATTTGGGGTGAAAAATTTACAACTGGGCATTTCCTTTGTTTTATATTTTTGTGGATTGGACTTTGTTTCTTTGCCTATAATCTTATTCAAATAGCAAAAAACAAAAAGAGAAATCAAAACAAGCAATAGCGAACTAGTTTGCAAATTTTCAGAGTGGGTAGCGAGCTAGATGACTAGCTAGCTAGATGACTAGCGTGCTAGATGACTAGCTAGATAGCTTGCAAAACTTACATCTGCCAATCATGAAAAATTATATGGATCAACATCGATCAATAATTGAATATTATTTGGACATTTAAATTTAACTAACCAATCTTTGGCTATTTGTTGGATATTCTTTCCATCATTTGTTTGTACCAAAAACCTTTGGCGATATTTGCCACGTAACAAATATATCGGTGCTTTTAATGGTCCAAAAAATTTAATGTCCGGACCTGCGACTGGCTTATTTTGTAACATATAATCAGCAAACTTATTTAAACTGGCTTCATCCTTGCTTTGAATAATAATTGAAATTAATTTTCCATAGGGTGGGAAATTAAATTTTTGCCGTAGGTCCATCTCATATTCAAGAAAATTATTTATCCGTTTATCCTTTAGCGCCAATAACAATGGATGGTTAATTTCATATGATTGCAAATAAGCCGTACCTTTTTTATCGGATCTACCTGCACGTCCGGTAACCTGTTCCAATTTTTGATATGAAATTTCATTTGAACGCAGATTATCTGACGCTAATCCCATATCGGCATCAATCACCCCGACCAATGTAAGATTTGGAAAATGATAGCCCTTTGCCGCGATTTGTGTTGCGACCATAATATCAATTTTATTATCCTTCATCAAAGTGATTAATTCATGAAGGCCAAGTTTCTCGTCGACATTATTTATCTTTTTAACGTCCGATGAAAAACAGGCCGAAACAGCATTTGGCCAATTTAAATTTACCTCTTCATATATTCGCTCAATAGCAGGTCCCGAAGAATAAAAATCATTTTTACTTTTACATTTTGGACATTGCGAAGGCTTTTTTTGTTTGTAATCAGTAAGGTGGCAGTGAAGCATCCCAGTTTTTTTATGCTCAACCAAAAAACTGTCAGTATCGGGAGTTTTAAAAATATAACCACAATCACGACATAAAAGTATCGGTGCGAACCCTCTTCGATTTATATATAATAATGATTGTTCTTTTTTCTTTAGCCTATCATTTATTTCCCTAACCATAGTTTTTGAAATAAATTTATTCTTTGGCTGGTCCTCTTTGACCATATTTATTATTTTATATTCAACTTCTGATGCATTTCCAAAACGTTTGCGTAATGATGAATAGCTGTATTTTTTTTGTTTTACATTCCACAGACTTTCCAATGATGGTGTTGCAGAGATTAATATACATGGAATTTGTAATTTATATGATCGCATGACTGCCATATCGCGTGCGTGATATCTTATTGATTCTTCTTGTTTATATGATGCCTCATGCTCTTCATCGACGATGATCATTTGTAAATTACAAAATGGAAGAAAAAGTGCTGATCTTGCACCAATGATCAAGGATATTTTACCACAGGCAACGTCGATCCAAATTTTCTTTCGCTCGGTTTCTGTTAATTGCGAATGCCAAAAAACTGGCTTTTGTTTAAAGTAACTCTCTGCTCTTGTTGTGAATTCTTGACCAAGAGAAATCTCGGGCAAGAGCAAAAGATATTGCCCCGATTTTTTTTGTGAAAAATAAGAAATTAATTCAAAATAGATCGCTGTTTTACCTGATCCTGTGACACCATCAATTAGATGAGTGAAATAATTTTTATTTTCACTTTCATTTATGATCTCATCAAAAGTTGTTTTTTGATCTTCGCTAAAATTAATTTGATTAACTGGTTCAAGCTTTTCTTGAACAACATTATTCTCACTGGTTAAATAATTAATTGGTGGCGGGGAGTATAAAACTTGTTTCTCAACTAACTTATTGATGATCGCCAAACTCGCATTGCTATGTTCTACTATTTCTGATTTCAATAATGGCGTTTGCACATCTGATAATGCATCAAATGCTTCTTTTTGTTTTGTTGTCCATTTTATATCCTTTACCTCTGCTTTGTCACGAAGAAGATATTTTTTTGGATCCTTAAGTTGTGAAATATTCTTTACACCACGCAATATCAGTGAGAATGCCAAGCCAAGTGGCGACATATAATAGTCAGACATTAAATAAAGAAAATCGATAAGATCTTTTGGAATTGGCGGAATATTTACAATTGATATAATATTTTTATATTTTACCTTTTGATTTATTTCCCCTTTATAGTTTTTAACTATTATTCCAATGTCTAACTTATTTCTAAGGTTAATATTGACTATATTGCCAATAATGGGCGTAAAATCATCATTATCGTGATAATAAATTAAACTATGACTGATTTGACCTGCAATAATTACTTCAAAATATTGTCTTTTTGTCATTATAGTTTTAAGTTTTATATTATAATAATTCGAAAAGGTTTTACTTCTTTACGATCATTATTTATTAGTAATAAAATTACTTCAAAATGTTTTATATTTTAAGTAGTGATACCATATATATTCAGATTTTGGAAAATTGAAAATGGAAATATTTAAACAAAAGAAATTTATATATAATTTGCCTGTGGCTTTAATTTTGCTTTTCATTATTTTTTCGCCAAAATTACACGCACAATATACATTATGTAATAAAACAAGTTACTCGCTTAATACAGCCATTGCATATGGCAAAACAAATAATGATGATATTGAAACATATGGTTGGTGGAGACTAAGACCGGGCGATTGCAAAGTGGTTATTACCGATAAACTAGATCGTTTGACATATTTTGCCTATGCGGAAAGCCTTGATACACATCAAGGATCAACCAAAATATGGTCAGGTGACCAGCCTTTTTGTATTTCCGAGGGTCGTTTTTTCACCCAAGATGATCAAACAACATGCCGTACGAATAACCGCCTTCAAAGAGATTTTTTCAAAGTCGCATTGACCGATAATGATGGTGGAAGATGGCGTACCGAATTCAAAGAAACAAATGACTTCTCTATACAACAATCCCAAATAGCCGGCGTTCAAAGAATGCTCAAAGAATTGAATTATAATATTTCTGTTGATGGTGATTTTGGTGCACAAACAAGAAGAACAATCGTCACATATAAAAAATCACAAAACCTAACAAGTAATGATACAATTGATGCCAGCTTAATTGACCGCCTGATCGAACAAACAGAAAAGAAAATAACCAATATTGGGCTTTATGTTTGTAATAAAAGTAATTTCCCTATTTGGGTCGCACGATATCACATTGGTAAAAGCAACAAAAATGCTAGCGGATGGTGGTTCTTCCCTCCTTCTGTTTGTCAAAAACTAATCAATAGCCGTATCCCTTCTGGTGATCATTATTTTTATGCGATCCAAGAAAGAGATAATAAAGAATATGAAACAAAAAATGGAACCGAAACTGCCTGTGTAAATCCAATATTATTTTCAATTGAAAATGTTACAAATTGTGCCGACCAAGGTTTTGAAAGTGCATCTTTTGTTAAGCTCCCAATTTCGAACCAAGAACATACAAGCTTTGATATCATACAGGAAATGTTCTCGACCAAGGCGATGGAAAAACAAAGTTTTAGTGCAATTGAATAAATGAAAAAATTTAAATATATTGTCTTTGATGTAGATAATACTTTATATCACCCAAAAACAAATCTGTTCAAAGAGATTGATAAGTTAATTCAGGATTTTATATCTGAAAAACTTGATGTCGATGGTGAACAAGCAAGAAGATATCAAAAACAATATTATCATGAATATGGTGCAACGCTTTTTGGTTTGGTAAAATTCCATGATATTGACCCCGAAGAATTCTCTGACAAAGTTCATGCTATTGATTACTCAAAACTAAAAAAGAACCAAAAGCTTATTGATGCAATCAAATCACTTACTATCGATAAATATATTTTTACAAATGGGTCATATGATCACGCAATTAATATTTTAAAAGCATCCGAAATAGAGAATGATTTCATAACTATTTATGATCTCAAAGCTGGTGATTATATTGCAAAACCAAACAGGTCTACCTATGATAAGTTTTTTTCGGAAAATAAATTAGATCCTCAATTTGGTATATTTATTGACGATCTTCCTGACAATCTTGTTGTTCCAAAGTTACTAAATATGTATACAATATGTCCTTATTATAAAGACAAGACGGCAAGTTTTTCGCATATTGATCTTATGACCGATGATCTTGCGGAAACTGTTTCACAAATTAGCCAGTTATTAAAAGGTACTTCATGAACGATAATTATTTGGAATTACAAAAAAAAGTTGAAACAGCTTTTGAACAGGGTGACGTTTCCCATTCACAAAATGCTGAGAATAAAAAAACCATAAAAGAAGTTTTTGCTCTTTTGAATGATGGGAAAATCAGGGTCTGTGAAAATGATCAAAATAATCTTTGGCATGTGAATGAATGGGTAAAAAAAGCAATATTACTTTCGTTCAGATATTTTGGGAATAAACCAATGACAGGTGCGCCATCTGCTGCGAATTGGTATGATAAAATTGAAAATAAATTTAATGGCTGGAGTGAAGAAGATTTTATAAAAAGTAAAATCAGATCTGTTCCATTATCATATGTTCGCAATGGTTCATATGTGGGTGAAAATGTCGTTTTAATGCCAAGCTTTGTTAATATCGGAGCATATGTCGACGATAATTGCATGATTGATAGTTGGGCAACAATTGGATCATGCGCACAAATTGGTAAAAATTGTCATATTTCGGGTGGCACAGGAATCGGTGGCGTCCTTGAACCATTACAGGCTACGCCAGTAATTATAGAAGATGATTGTTTTATCGGCGCAAGAAGTGAGATTGCCGAAGGTGTGCGCATTGGCAGGGGCTCTGTGATTTCGATGGGCGTTTTCCTCAGTGCCTCGACAAAGATTATTGATCGTGCAAGTGGTGAAATCCATTATGGACGTGTACCCCCTTTTTCAGTTGTGGTGCCCGGTTCAATCAAGGATGAAAATTCTAAAATTAACAGTTCTTTATATTGTGCAGTAATTGTAAAAACAGTAGATGAAAAAACCAGAGCAAAAACATCAATAAATGAATTGTTGCGTACATAATGGAAAATACAAAATTAGTTGAAAAAGAAATCAATGATTTATTACATGAGATGATTTCGATTAAATCCGTTACACCAAATGGTGAAGAATGTTTGAAACTTATTGAAAAGTTCCTTACCCCTTTTGGTTTTAAATTTGAATATTTAAAATTTGGACCGGATGAAAATACAAAACATCTACCAGGACATTTATTATCACCAGTTACAAATTTAATTGCTACATTTGAACCAAAGCAAGAAAATAATAACTCATCTTTAGACGGACCATCACTTGCATTTTGTGGTCATGTTGATGTTGTTCCGGCTGGCGATGGTTGGAATTATGATCCTTTTAAATTGACCATAGACAATGGCAATGCATATGGCCGTGGTGTCGCCGATATGAAGGGGGCGATTTGTGCACAATTAATCGCTCTAAAAAACATCTGTGCGAAAATTAAACGGGGAAAAATTACTTTATTAATTACCAGCGATGAAGAAGGACCCGGGCTTTTTGGAATGAAAAAAGTAACCCAGTGGTATATTGATAATAACGTTACTTTTGATCATATTATTGTTGGTGAACCATCATCCGTAAAAAAACTTGGTGATATGGTAAAAATTGGAAGGCGTGGTTCATTTAATGGTGAAATTGATATCACGGGAAAACAGGGACATGTAGCATATCCACACAATGCCCTTAACCCTATTCCAATGGCAGTGATAATTGCAAACAATTTGATTTCATATGAATTTGATCAGGGCAATGATGAATTTCAACCTACTAATCTTGAGCTTACGTCAATTGATGTTGGCAATGCGACCACCAATATCATCCCCCAAAAGGCAAAAATCAAATTTAATTGCCGGTTTAATAATCTTTGGACTGGTGATAAAGTTGAAGAAAAGATAAATGAAATTATTCAAACAAGCACCGAACAATTTGAAAATGGAAAAGATTTAGATATTAAAAAGTTCTTTTTAATTGCGGGTGAATCATTTTTAACAATTCCAAATAATTACCAAAATATTTTAACAAATATCATTACTGATATGACCGGACAAAAAGCAGGGCTTTCAACAGGTGGTGGATCATCTGATGCCAGGTTTCTAACCAAGATTGCACCCATATGTGAATTTGGCTTAACAAATGCAACCATACATCATAAGAACGAGAATTGTCCCATCAAAGATATTTATAAATTAAGCGAAATATATTATAATTATTATCATCAAATTTTAGTGAAAGATTAAAGATGAAAATTATTTCATTACAAAATTATATCTCCTCTCAGTTAAAATCAGTTTTTCAAATCGCGCTTAATCGCACTGACAAAATGACATTTGCAAACCAAATTGATTTCCGTCTTTCTGTTATTGCTTTGATAGAGGGTTTAATTCTATTTTTTATTTTAAACTATTTTTTTAATCAAATCCCCAGTGAATACATCGCACAAAATGAATATATTCAACAAAAAGATATTACTCCCATAAAGGTCACGCTTCCTGTTTATGTAAGTATGATTTTTTCAAGCTATGTTTTTATGTGGGTATCGCAGATTTCAGTTTTTGTTTTTTTATGTAAAAACATTTTCAAAAAACCAAATAAGCTTTTAAATGGAGCCATTGCATTTCATTGGACTTTCCCAATTTACTATACATTATTAGTAATCCCATCATTATTATTTATGTTCACGGCTTTGATACAATTTGCAAGTTTTCTTCTTGCAATTACTTATTTACTCGTTTGGACAATAAGGTGGAATGTAATTAGGAATAGTTTAGAACTTACTGCAATTCAGGCTTCTGTTTTTATTTCGTTTTTATTTATGACCGAAATTGGTTCGAAACTATTATTACAATCTTTTATTTATTCACTATTAAGATAATTCTTAAAGTTATGAAAATAAAATTTGAAAATTATTTTTAATATCGATGTCATCATTTTTATTGTAATGTGCACGGACGAAATAAAGACCGGATGCATCGACTACTTTTCCACATTGACGGCGGTCTTTGCTTTGAAACTTTTGATTAAATTTTTCAATCGAATCTTTGCCTTTTCCTACTTGCAGCAACGTACCGACCATTGATCTTACTTGTTTATTTATGAATGATTTTCCTCTGATATATATCAAAATAAAATCTTTATGTTGTTGAAAATTTATTTCTTCGATAATTTTAATTGGGCTTTTTGCCTGACAGTCTCGTGATCTAAATGTAGAAAAATCATGCGTACCAATAAGTAAATTCGCCGCCTCTTGCATTGCATTTATGTCAAGCTTTTGTGTTACCCATAAGATCCTTTTATCAAATAAAATTGGTTTTACTGGGCTTTGATTTATCACGAATAAATATGATCTTGCATAGCATGAATAACGGGCATGAAAATTTTCATCAACTAACCTTGCTTCTTTTATCATTAATGGTGATTTTTTAAGATAATAATTTATACCATCCCTAATTGTTTCATCTGGCCTTTTTATATTCAAATCTATATGCACAGAATTTGCAAACCCATGCACACCCGCATCGGTTCGTCCCGCTATTTGCATTTTTGATCTACACTGACAGAATTTATAAACTGCTTCTTCCAACAATTCATATATTGAAACGCCTTCCCTTTGTTTATTCCAACCAACAAGGTTTGTTCCATCATAAGAGATAATTAATTGGTAACGGTATGATTCTTCGGATTTATTCATTTACAAAATTTATTTCACTTGTTTTATAGGCAAGTAAAAAGTCACTACTATTTTGTGCTTTTTTGCCTTCTCTTTGTAATCTAAGGATCTCTAGTTGTTTATCCTTGTACTGGATAATAAATTTATCTTTATACTCAAGGACTTTTGGGTAATCACTTCCATCAGAAGCAACATCATTTATTTTTGAGAAAAGACATTTAACTCTCGTTTTTTTGCCTTTTAACATCAAATAAGCATAGGCTCCAGGATATGGACTTAACCCCCTAATACGTCTATCTGTAATTTCTGGATCTTGATAAAAATTTATCAACCTATCTTGGTCGGTAATTTTTTCAGCATATAACACATCTTCATCTTTTTGTGGTACCGGCTTTGGTATTGATCCTGATTTCACCTTACCGACAAAATCACAAACCAGATTTTTACCATCAATTATCATTTGATCATGAAGATCGTTTAAAGTTGTAGTTTGTGTTATTTCACAAATGCTTTGTGCATAAATATCACCAACATCAAGTCCCTTGCCAAGGCGGATTATTTGTACACCTGTTTCCTTGTCACCATTCATTATTGCCCTTTGCATCGGGGCAGCACCCCTCCATCTTGGTAATAATGAAGTATGCAAATTGATGGTGTCAATTTTTGCCGCTTGATAGATTTTAGATGGCAAATATAATCCGTATGCCACAACTATAACAAGATCAGGAGAATAATTTTTAAAAATCTCTACTTCTTTCGCATCCTTGAAATCAATCGGAGTATGAACAGGAATATCATTTTGCTCTGCGCAAAGATGAACCGCGCTTTTACTTACATTCATTCCACGGCCCGTTTTTTTTGGTGCTTGGCTATAGACCGAACATACCGAATGACCGGCATTGATAATTGCCGAAAGAATATGTGATGAAAACTCTGGCGTTCCCATGAAAATTATTTTGAGGTCAGACATAATAACTTTGTTTTATATTTATTCAGCTGTTGCACTGACTTTTTTATCTTTTTTTTCATCCGATGGTTTCTTCGATAATTTTTTTATAATTCTTTCTCTTTTTAACCGACTAAGATGATCAACAAATAATATACCTTCAAGATGATCCATCTCATGTTGTATACATACTGCAAATAATTCTGTTGCTGTTTCTTTTACTTTTTTGCCATTATAATCAAGATATTCAATAATACATTGATCAGGACGTTCAACATATTCCGCAAAGCCCGGTACTGATAAACATCCCTCTTCATTTTCAAGAAGGTCTTTTGACGGATCTTTTATAACCGGATTAACAAAATATTTTGGTTCAGGATCGTCACCCTCTCTTGCGAGATCCATAACAATTACCCGTTTTGGAACGCCAATTTGTATCGCCGCCAACCCAATCCCATTTGCATCATACATTATTTCTAACATATCATCCATTAGCTTTCTTATATCATCATCAACAGTTTCAACTTCCTTCGAAATCTGTCTCAGTATTTTATTTGGGGCATGAATAATTTTTGACTTAGGCATTTTGTTTTTTCTTATTTTTGGTAATTAAAAAATATATTAAACTATAATTCACAAATACGAATAATATAGAGGCTATTGCTTTGCTTTCTAATGATCCGATTTTATCAGCAAAAACATAAATGAAAAGGGTTATCATTAAGCCGGTAAATAAATTTACAAATGCAAAGTGAAAATATGCCGACAAAGAAAGAAGAACCTTCCCGTCAACATTCCTACTTTCACTGGAAAATGTAATATATGAATTTAAAATATAGCTGGAAGAAATTGTAAAAAACCATGTGATCATATTTGCAATATAGGGTTCAATTCCAAATATAAAAATAAATATACTAAATAACAGAAAATCTAAAGTAAGATTTATCACCCCAACCATTGAGAAACTAATAAATTTTATTTTATGTAAATTATAAAAATTCTTAATTCTTTTCACGATAATCTTTTATATTAATTTAATTGAACACAACTTATTAAGTGCTTAAAGGTCAATGGTCAATAAAATAAAAAAGGCTATGTTTTCCATTTTAAAGTTTGTTTTTTAACTGGATTAATAAACTCTTTCCCCCCGGTTTGCGATATTGCCCATAAATCTTTTATCTTCATATACCATAATGCAAGCTTATCGGCATCACCCATATATATTGGGGCACGTCGATTATGCTTATTTGCGTTTTGCTCGGTTAAGATCGCAACATCTTGTTTTAAAAATGATCCTGTCATTAATTTAAAAATAGGAAGGAATAAGTTAATAAATAGGTGATTTGAAAATGTGAAATGATATAAATATACATTTTCATCATCAATCGGCGTAACGCAGGTCATACCAAAAAAATGGGTCTTTTCCGTAAAAGCATGTTCAATCCGTATGCCGGGCAAGATAAAGAAAATCTCAACATTACTGGTATTATATAAAGCGTTGTAAATTCGTGTATTTGCCACGGGGCTATGTTGGGTCATCAAGAAACCCATTTCATAGGGTTCGTAACTTTTCTTTTTAATACGGGGTTTTGTACCCCACCTATACCAAATTTGTTTATGAACGAACGGTGTGTGGGCTGGATCAATCAAGCCAATATTTACCTCATCCACCGACGATTTAACTTTATATTGATTTGTCAAAAGTGGCTTATTGGTAATATGTTTTACTTTTTCAGCAGACAAAACCTTTTCAAATGGGAGATCTGGTAATTTACTCGGTAATTCACGTATCTTTGTATTACAAAGATTTTGCTTATTCCCTCCATCAGTACCAGGCCAGAAAATCCAAATTAATCCATTTCTTTCCTTTACCATCAAAGTTTGCACTTTAATTTTATTAAGTCTTTCGGTAGATATTTCATCATCTGGCAAAGCAGGGATTTTCGTGCACTGACCATTTATTCCGTCAAATTCCCAACCATGATAAGGACATTGGAAGGTAACAGTTTCGTTATTTTCAATTGCCTTGCCTGCGGAAAAAGGTGCACCCCTATGTGGACAAATATCAAGTGTAGAAAATATTTTTCCCACGCTGTTACGGTAAAAACAAAATGGATAGCCAAAGAACTTTTCTCTCAGCAATTGCTTTTTACCAAGCTTCTTACTTGGCATCGCAATATACCAAAGCCCACCCATAAATTCTTGTTTATTATTCATATTTACTTTTCTAGAAATAAATTATTTTGGTCATTGTCTATATTGGTCTTTGTTTATATTGGCCTGCGTCCATTCATTGCGGCAATAATTGTCCCCTGATCAAGGAAATCAAGATCCCCACCAATCGGCAGCCCCTGTGATAATTTTGTAACAACAATGTCCGTAGAAATTTTCTGATTAATATTTTGGGTAATATAATGCGATGTAGACTGACCATCGATTGTTGCATTAAAGGCAATAATGACTTCTTTTACATTATTTTGTTCAACTCTTTCAAAAAGTTCCTTTATGTGCAAATCATCAATTTTAATCCCATCCAATGGGGATATAAGTCCACCAAGAATATGATATTTTCCTGTGAAGCTACCCATTCTTTCGAGAGCCCATAAATCAGAGACATCTTCGACCACGCAAAGCACACTATCATCACGTTTTTGATCACAACAAATATTGCATGGATTGACAATATCAAAATTAAAACAATATTTACATTCGACTACATTTTCTTGTAATTCTTGTAAAATATTTATTAGTCCGTCCAAAGATTTATGACGGTTTTTCAAAAGTTTTAATATAATTCTTTGGGCTGAACGTTTCCCAAGCCCAGGCAAGGTTGAAAATTGTTTTATGGCAATTTCAATTGCATCAGATGAATTTACGTTTTTAACCATCTATCAAACCTATAATCCGGGAGGAAGCATACCCGCAGGCAAGCCAAGCGAGGATGTAAATTCATTTGTTACTTTTTTAATTTCGGCCTCTTGGTTCTCTTTGGCATTATTGAAAGAAGCAATAACCAAATCGGTAATCATATTTTTTTCTTCTTTTAGTAATTCATCAGAAATTTCCAAAGAAGTTGCAAATCCTTTTCCATCAATCTCACAAGTTACAAGGCCGCCACCTGAACTCCCTTTTGCTGTAATTTGTGCAATAACTTCTTTTAGCTCATTCATTTTTGATTGCATCTGTCCTGCTTGTTTCATCAATGATTGCATGTCCATATTTTTTACCTTTAATTTGTTTTTACTATTCTTATTTTACCACCTGGCAAAAATTCTTTTAACTCGTCAAATATTTTATCATTAAAATCAAAATTATCTTCCATATTCTGTTCGGTATTTTGCTGATTAAAATTTACATCAGAGTTTTTTTTTACTCCATTTGCCATTCCAGAAGAAGTATCATTTTGTTGTCTTTTTGCAAAAAACTTTATAAATTCATCCGTATTCGGCAAATTAGCAAGATGACAGGATTGAATTAAGATAATTTGCATGCTCATATTCTGACTTACTGCAAGGCTTATTTCAGGAAGCTTTGATTGAAAAAAGCTGTATAATCTTAGTAAATTCGATATTTTATTATCTTTGGAAAGTGACGTTGCTTTCTCTTTATCCAAAGGCGAGAAAACCAACAGGTTCTTTTTTTCGAAATCCTTTGAACTTGAAAATAATATAGTCAAATAAAGTGCTTCGAGAATATCATTTATAATCGCTTTTGGTGATCCACCTTTTATATATATATCATCAAATTCATGCAAAGATTTTTCGGTATCACCGATTAATATGGCCTCGAGTAAATTCCATCTTTTACTATAATCCCCAAGCCCCAGAATATTTCTTACTATTTGTTGCTCTATTACGAATGGGTTTTCTTCATTCACCAATTGTTGGAGTTTTCCGATATCATCCTTTTTAACTTCATTTGCAAATGCATAAACAGCCAATTGATCAAGAAGCGATAATGCATCACGTACTGAACCATCAGCTGATTTAACAATCTCTGCGACAGCATTTTTTTCTGCGTTTAATTCTTCTTTGATAATTATCTTCACCAAGAATTCGTATAATTCGTCTTCTCTTATACGTTTTAAATCAAATCTTTGGCATCTTGAAAGAATTGTTACCGGAATTTTTCTTACTTCAGTGGTCGCAAGAATGAAAATCACATTTTTTGGTGGTTCTTCTAATGTTTTTAGCAATGCATTAAATGCTGCATTGGAAAGCATATGTACTTCGTCAATGATATAAATTTTATAACGACAAGATAAAGGACGATATTGAATGGCCTCTATTATTTCCCTAATATCACTGATCCCTGTATTTGAGGCAGCATCAATTTCAATAACATCTGGATTATTCCCCTGTGATATTGATTTACAGAAAATTCCTTCATCTTTTAGGTTAAGCGAAGGCCCGTCATCTTCGGAATTATTATTTGTTTTTTGGTAATTTAATGCTCTGGCTAATAATCGGGCGGTTGATGTTTTCCCAACTCCCCTTATGCCAGTAAATAAAAAAGCATGTGAAATACGTTTTGTAGCAAAGGCACCCTTTAGGATTTGAACCAAATCCTCTTGTCCAATCAATTCATCAAAATTTCCTGGTCTATATTTTCGTGCTAATACTTGATATTCTGACATCTTTGATTCGTTTATAAAAAATATTTTAATTCATATTTTACGAAAGGATTAAAAGATAAAAAAGTAAAATTATGACATTTGATAAAAGCAGAAACAAGCGACCTATGATAAAATACTGCGGCTGCTCCCTTTCGGGCCTGACCGGATTGGCAAAATAACACACCCGCCTGTTTCCAAGAATATTATTTCATTTTCTTTGTAATAATTCAAGCATAAGATTTGCCATTAAAACAAAAGTTTTTTATAGTAATTTTGGAATTATTATTTTAATCTATTGTCAAAGATTAGCAAACTGATAAACATAAATTTTATTTTAGGCTGCAAATATGAAAGACCCACTATTTACCAATAAAATCGCTTTTGCTTTTTTATTTTTTCTTACACTTGTTATCGCTCCTTCGATCGTTTCAGGTTTGTTTAACCATTCTTCAGGACATGGAGATGAGATGGCAATTGAAATTGACATCACACCACCATCCACAGGAAATGAAGCACAGGCAAAAACACTTAGTTTTGCTGAGTTAATGTTTGTTGCTGATCCAAATATTGGACAAAAAAGAGCAGCGATATGTAAATCATGTCACAGTTTTGATGCAGGTGGTGCCAATGGTACCGGACCAAATCTTTCAAATATTATGGAAAGAGGGATCGCACAAAACCAAGCCTTTGGCTATTCAGATAGTTTGAAATCACTTGAAGGTAATTGGACGTTCGAAATGCTTGATGCCTTTATTGAGAACTCTCAGGCGGCTTTTCCTGGTACTTCGATGGCCCAAAAAATAAGAAATCCACGTCACCGTGCCGAAATAATTGCTTATTTAAATAGTCTTTCAAATAATCCACAAAATCTTCAGGAAGTATATGCACAAACCACTGAGACTGCTTCAGCAGACGCTGCCTCAGACGCAACGAAAGGCGCGGTCTCAACAGGGACTGTCCAGACAGGTACTGTTGAAAATGTAATTAAAGAGATTGTTGAAGAAGTTGTAAAAGCAGAATCTGATCATTAAGAATTTATATTTCACATTTCTATTTATATAAATTTACAATCTCATTAAAATATTCTGTTTATCAGGAATGAAATAAATCAAATCAGTCTTTGGATTATTTATTTGCAAAGGGTCGAGAAATTGTGGTCACTGGTCCGGTTTCGTCAAAAACCTTTGCACTGAACTCTGATAAATTATCTATTGATACCTTCATGGAAGTAGCGTTAGCATGGATAATATTTTCACTATCAATAAGTAAGGCGACATGACCACGCCAAAATACTAAATCACCCTGCAATAATTTAAGCGATTTTAAATCATCATTGTTACTACTTTTATTTTCAAAAATAGACCGAAAATGTTGTGCTAAAAGGTCACTATCTCTTGGCGTTATATGTCCATATATCGAAAAAATTAATTGAATAAGGGCTGAACAATCCAAACCAAAGCTGGACTTCCCACCCCAAAGATAAGGGCAATCCATAAATAATTTAGCATTGGAAACTATTTCAGATGGATTTATATTTTGGACAGTTTTTGATGAACTAAGTTCTGGATTTTTGACGATCCATTTTTTGGGCACATAGCCATATTCTGCATGCCTTAAGAACTCATCATTAAATTCATTTAAACAAATCTCGGTTCCGAAAGAAAAATTAATTATTGATTGTGACTTAATTGAGGGATCTTTAAAAAACCAAGCCGAGCTATTGATCACTTTATAGTTTTCATTTTCTTCTTGA